>NW_011626986.1:143167-179354 GCF_000204515.1 Acromyrmex echinatior
TTTTAAGCGGAAAAACAGGAGGCTTTAGGTGTGGCTACCGGTTTCGTCAGACCGTCGTCTGACGAAACCGGTAGCCACACAGTCTGATTCTGTGTCGCCACCGTCAACGCAGAGTTTTTTGGCTGAGTAGTCAGGAGCGAAATCACTTAGGATGAAATCACACGGTATGTGAATCAACTTGCGGGACAGAGGATGTGTGATTCGAATAGCCAATCGTGGGAAAGACATGGGATAGAAAAATGCGGAAGAACACTGATTGGCTGTTCGAATCACGCATCCTTTGTCCCGCATACTTATTCCCATATTGTGTGATTTCATCCTTAAGACTTAAAAATCTATTGTAGATCCAGGATTATTTGTCTATGGACTCAACAGTTCAGTAGATTCAAGTTGAGTGAGCGCTCGCTCTATTGATGTATTTTTCCAGATCTAAAATGCTGATTGGATGATCTAAAAGAATACACCAATAACAGCGAGCGCTCACTCAACTGTTGAGTCCGCTGAATGACACGACCGCTCACTAAGCGCTTAGTGAGCGATCGTGTTTTTGAATACACTTATTATTTAAGGCGATTTGAAATAAGGAATGTTTTCTATTTGATGACACAAGTTGACAAGGGTCATTCTATTCTTCTTGATATTCAGAGAATGACAAAGATAGAATGACACCTATGTCGACTTGTGGCATCAAATCATCAACATTTAGAATGGATTAGAAAGAATCAAGGGAGAGTGGAGTGGATAGTGTTCTCTTCTCAGATTGGTTCCGCCATTTATAGTGCAATTTCCGCAAATGTGTATGTGTGCATGCACGTATATGTACATATACACAAACTAATGCGGTACAATATTAGTATGTGCATCACCGTATGTTCTATTAGGCTGCTTTCACATGCAGTGTAACTTGCATAAGCGTAATTCAAGTCAATCAATCAAATCGTATTAAATTGTATCAACTATTACGTATTATTCTAATTGAGATGATTTGGTTGATACAAATTACGTTTACGCTTCTACCATATCTTCTACTCATTCTACTTACTCTAATCATTCCAATGAACGGCAGTTTTCACGGCTGAATCCTCTCCACTCTTCCTTGTGTAAGAAATTCATTAGATATATACACAACAGAGATACCAACAGCGTCAGGGCTGTGTGGTTCAGTGATAGAACGAAAATCTATCAACGGAGGAGAGAACAGGCCTGGGATCGAGATGAAGAACGCCCTGATATTTTTCTCTATGTCGTCAATTGTTTACACTTGATTCTTTCTGGAATGGACTATCGACGGCAGTGATAGGTAGATAAACGAGCAGTGTGAGAGGCAGATAAATGAATGAATATTCTTTTTCTATTTACTAAAGTCTGATTGGTTGCTGTTGACCCAGCTGTATCTACTAACCAAGGCTTCAGTAAACAGAGAAAGAAGTTCATTTATTCAGAAAGAATCAGGAGAGAGTGGAGTAAACTCATCCCAAAAATCGCCATATTTAGAGTGCCGTTGAAGTGAGTAGGAGATATGATAGGAGCGTGATGGAACTATTGTATCGCACTAGTATTGTGTGTATGACATATGTACAATGTAGTGCATTTAATTTACTGGGTCATAGTAGCGGCCTGACTTACCGAAAATAAGAAAATGCAATACTAAAAAGTTGATAAAAAATTCTGAAAAAATTCTTAGAATTCTATGAAAAGAAAATAAATGATTTTTGTCTCTTGCAGTTTTTCTGTAAAGTTGATAGTATTTGAGTAAAAAATAAACGTCGATAAGTCGGGCCGCTACTATGACTCAGTGAATTAATGCACTGCAGTTTACACGCATCGGCAGGAATGGTGTCCCTTGGCGCTTAGTGCGTGGCGCTACACATCGTATCGAAGCGCACACGTACGTGTTATTGGAAACGCGGTGACAGTGAGGAGCGAGAAAGTGGGGGGCGCTTCGATATTCTGTCCTTAACGCAAGGCGATAAGAGATTGAGAGAGAAAGCGTAATTGGACGTGATGTTGGCTCGCTATGTCCTTTCGCTGTTTCACACATATGTTACTAGTATGAGTGAGATACTCCTGTGTCTCTCGTTCGCCAATATTCATAATAATACTTTTATTATGCACAAAATGTTATATAATAATTATGTATAAAAATTTTTAATACAGTTTTTGTGCATAATTACAACATTACGTGTAATTTTAAGACTCCTTGTAATAGCTTTGCATGCATTTATAAATTTGCAGTGTGTAAATGAATATTTTATATCGCAAGATTGCAAAATTAAATTTACAGTTAAATATAAGGACATATAATAAAATAAATAAAAAAAATATGATATAATGTAATGCCGCGCGCCGAACGCTAAGGGACACCATTCTTGCCGGTGCCGTCCCATAGTGCGGAAATTGACAACGGAACGGATCTCGCAGAATCAACACGACGAATCACAGTTGTTCTGCTATTTTCGCTATAATTTCACCATTATAATTTGCGGAATGAACGAAGTTCATGAATGAATGAATGAAGAAAGTTGCTCATAACTTTAATATTATATGCCGATGTATATTACATATTCGGTCATTTAAAAAGTATCCGCGGTTTTTGTCACTAGATGGTGTTGATGGTCAACACCATCTAGTGACAAAAAACCGCGGATACTTTTTAGATGACCCAATACATTGGTTACATTCTATTTTTTGTTTTCTTCATTAATATGGACACAATAGCAGAATATTACTAATGATTCGATAATTACAGTAAATATGAATGTAAATATTAATCAGCAGTCTACGATTCCATTTATTTTCTTTTTCTTATGTCCCATTGAGCGGTAAATGGAATCAAATCAATCATGAGATAGTTAGTTTATGATTATGTTGATAATATTTTATTGCTAAAGAAGTTCTAGTGTTTATTAGTTTGTTATATACATTGTTATATTTACATTAAAATAATATTTTTATTATTACAAGTATTGTAAATAACATAAAAAATATATAATTTTATTGGGTCATCTAAAAAGTATCCGCGGTACTTTGTCACTAGATATATGACTATCAACACACATCTAGTGACAAAAAACCGCGGACACTTTTTAGATGACCCAATATATTATTCCGCGTGTTCCGTTTATTCCGCTTAATGGGACATAAAGGATTTAGGAAAAGCATTAAAGGATTAAGAAAAAAATAAGCTGTGATTTGTAGTGTTGATTTCGCGAGTTCCGTTTGGTTGCCAATTTCCGCTCTATGGGACGGCACCCTAATGGCTCCTGCACACAGAATGCGATAATGCTTGCTGCGTTGCGGAAATTGTTGCACTAGCCTATAATTCTATGTTGTCGGCCCCACTTTGCAAAACTTCTAGAAATGATGTAATATTGGGTCATCTAAAAAGTATCCGCGGTACTTTGTCACTATATGACCATCAACACACATCTAGTGACAAAAAACCGCGGATATTTTTTAGATGACCCAATACTTCGCCGCGCGGCAAAAGTTGGATTAAGTTCAACTTTTGTCGCGCGGTGGAAATTATATATCTATTACTTCCGAGTAAGCGAGATGTTGATTGGCAATTTCCGCTGCACTGCAAGCGTTGCCGCGTTCCGCGTGCAAAAGCCATAAATTATACAGAAAGCTATAATGGTAGGAAGAAGAGGGTAAAAGAGGATAAGATTAATGGCGGGAATCCATCCTCACGAACGTGCCGATATGGCGACGGGACGACAAAACCTGTGAGAGGGAACGGGAAGGGATCAAACACTCAAGGATATATTGTAGCATTTGTCAGAAACCGGATTAGGACGGATTACAGCATTGCACGAGATGCACAACAACAACACGAGCTTTAGAGAACACTACTGTATTCCCGTTATGCGTCTTCTTACTTGGGTGGCTCGGATAACAATAACAATTTTAGTGAGATACTCGTTTCCCCCTTCTCATGCTTAGACTAGGTGTCACAGACGAACAACCAATAGGACGCTGGCTATAGGAGAAAGCCAATAACGTATCACGGTGTAAGACCTGTTCTACAATACGTCATACAATATGTTGGCGTCGGATGTCGAACGCATGCGTATTCGATTGTCGGCTGTCGCATGGAAAGAAATAATCGACCATGGTTGATTAATTTCTTACGGCACGACATACAACAACGTCTCCCGACTGATTGTAGACTAAGCACATAAGAGGGTCACTCAAACAAGATAATTCATGGCTGCCAACTGAGCAATTACAGTATAACTAAAATTGCAAACGCGCATAAATGCTTATTTCTTACACTATAAATGGCGGAACCAATCAGAGGAGAGAAACACTATCCGCTGCACTCTCCCTTGATTCTCTCTACATCTATCTCTTCTCACTCTACTCGTCTTTCTACTTCCATCACTGCCATCGATAGTCCATTCTATATGTCAATGCATCTAATATCCCTAAAATACAAAGTCCGGCGATCTCGTAGACCTCTTTTTATTGAATCAGAAGTCAGATCATCTAAAAATGACGGAACCAATCACCACACAAGTCTTTCACAATTTTTGGGAAGATAATGCATTGTATTACCTGTCTTCCATGAATTGGAACATTTTATTACGCAACTGTATGGCATTGTATCCTGTAAATATAGAAAATAATTGTCATAGTACTTTAATTTATACTCATAAATACTACTATTTATGCTACTATTCTACTTCCTATATTTATAACACATTAATTTTTTTTTTAAATGTGAATACATATTTTATATTTTCCTCACCATATAATTTCGGTATTTATTACAATTTTGTATTTATTACAATACTATAGTACTTTGCTTTCTTTACTTTTGAGGGCAAGTCAATAAGTTTTTAGAAAAACATAGTAGAACACATTTTTTTTGATCGATTCATTTTTATTTCTCAATATAGTCTCCTTTCAGCTCGGTACACTTGATCGAACGATTCTTCAACTTTTTCAAGCCAAATAATATGATTTGTCCAACTCTTCAAAATCTGTTTCAGCGATTCTCCGAGCTGTTCTCTGGTGTTGAATTTCTTTCCTCCGAACTATTTTTTCAGGAAACAGGAAATAGTTGCAGGGGGCTAAATCTGGCGAATATGCTGGATGGGGAAGCAATTCGTAGCGGAATTCGTTGAATTTAGCCATCGGTGCCGGATACGTGTGAACCCATACATTGTCTTGATGGAAGAACATTTTCTTCTTCGTCAAGTGGAGGACGTTTTTTCTTTAAAATGTTGTTGAAACGATCTAATAAGGCTGCGATCTAATAATTGATCATTTGCTTCAACGGAAGGTAATCGATATGAATTATACCGCGTGCATCCCAAAAAACTGTGGCCATCTTCACCACCTTTCTGGCCGACTTCACGGTCTTCGCCTTCTTCGAAGCTGGTTCACTCGATGAAGTCCATTGTTTTGACTGTTTCTTCGTCTCGGGTGTGAAGTAATGTATACATGATTCGTCCAGTAATGAATCGACGCAGAAATTCATCTGGATTACGTTGAAATATCTCCAAACATTGTTTTGAAATCGTCACACGATCGCGTTTATGGTCCATAGTGAGCAAACGCGGCATCCATCTTGCCGATAGCTTTTTCATACCCAATTGTTCGTACAAAATTGAAATTGATCACTGTGCCATGTGATATGCCTATAGCCTCAACAAGCTCGCGCATTTTCACTCGTCAAAACAATATCATGGACTTTATCGAAGATTTTTGGCGTAGCAGCCTCAATTGGATCTCCCGAACGAGGTGCATCATATGTGGATGTACGACCGTTTAAATTCATTCACCTAATTGTATACAGTCGCAAACGCTGGTGCAGATGTGCTATGAACATTATTCAACTCGGCTTTGCTTTCTTTCGGCGTTAAACCTTTCATATGTAGATGTTTGATCACTGCACGAAACTCGTTTTTTTTCCATTTTACAAAAAATACAAAGGTTGTTCGCTTTAATAGTCTGCAGAAATGAAACCACGCGATGAATTTCGCTCAAAATTTGACAGTAATCAGCTGAATGATGCTATTGGGTCATCTAAAAAGTATCCGCGGTTTTTAGATGACCCAATATTTGTCAAAAAGTAATGTGACATGACACTGCGAGTACCTTCTGACAGATTTTCAGAGAACTTATTGACTTGCCCTCGTATTTATGCTTCTTATAACTATATATGCTTCTGTGCAAGACTTATTTTCTCTCTTTTTGTTGCAAAAATGCGGCAGAAACGCGCAAATGTGTCTATCATTTTTAGGGACTTGCCGAACTCTGTATTCTATGGATACTAGAAGCATCAAATGGAAAGCATCTAGTTTTTCGTATGCGATACTTCCCAACAATAGAGGCTCTGGTCTGGGTCTTAAGTCTTGAAAAATATCACATACATAAAATTTAAATACTATAGTATATGTTATGTACACTATAGCATTTCCCTAGTTTTTTGTACGCGATATTTTTCAAGAATAGGGCCGCTATAGCCGACATAACCAATTAGAAGCAATCTGTTGCTGTGGTTTCGGATTTTATTGATTGCTGATTGATTACACGGTTACGCAATGCGCGGCAATTAGTCCTTCATAGGACTCCAGCATAAAGGTGTCATTATATGCAAGCATCAAGCGTCGAGCATCTGCGCAAAACATTATTGCGCAGAAGTTTGAATCTCTAAACTCCTGCGCAATAATCTTCTGCATAGCTTCTTGATGTAAAGGCTGTAGTCAAAGTCTCGCTACAAATGCTTTGAAGCGTTTGATGGACCAATTAGAAGAAAGAATTTTACAAACTGATCAATTAAAAAACGCTTCAAAGTGTTTGCAACATTGTGTTGATCATACCCAAAATGGTAAATTATGAGAGGTTATGTTCTGATATACACTACTATCCTAACATATTGGGTCATCTAAAAAGTATCCGCGGTTTTTTGTCACTAGATGGTGTTGACCATCAACATCATCTAGTGACAAAAAACCGCGGATACTTTTTAGATGACCCAATATAATGCTGAAAATTTATATTTATTTACATTATACAGTGTAAACTATAAGATTCTATTAATGTATCTTGTACATTAAATTCAATTTTAAATTATTAAACATATTACTGCTCGTGCTCTGACGCTAGATGCTTGACGCTGCCATGTAAAAGCACCTTAAAAGTTAAATATTCTTACGCGTGCATTTTGGGCATTTATCGCCATGTATGTACGCAGCCTAATATATCTAACCTGATCTAACTTCAGAATGTGGATTTTATGTCAAGTTATGAAACTTACGAGCATTTTGAAAAACTATTTTTACCGTTAAACGTGAAGATGGTTAGAAGAACCGCAAAATAAATACCACACATTGAAGGCTGGTTGTGATCTTTCGAGTGGAAGCCATTTTAATGTAGCCTGTTTATACGTAGATTTGAATAGTGTTTCGCATTAATGCGCAGTGAGTTTACGAATGAATTCTGTGTATATATCATCAAATAATAGAAATATTGGATCGATCCAAATTGAAAGGAAAAAAAAGAGGAAAAGAAAAGCTTTTCTCTCGGCTTACGATGTCGTGTACGCCGCATTTTTAAGTGACTCTGTGAACGTGAAACTTCAACGATTGCGAACGATGTTCTGCTGTTTAAGAAACTGTTTCCACGGCCTTAGCTTTGCCACGACTCGGACACCGAAACGGGAACGAAACCCCATCGCCTTGGATACGACTCACATGGGTAACTGTTAGTGATAACAAAAGGTGCGTTTGGGGAGACGCTATTAGGCTATTTATGTCATTCTATTCTTGTTTTATCATAAAGATAAAATGACACAAATAGCACTCATAGACATAATAAGAATAGACAGAGCGTGAGATTCGAAACGTGAAGATCAGTAGGCCTATTCTCTAACTCTCAACGCAAATTTCGTTATCATTATAACGCTGCTACGCAGCTCTTTTCTTTGGTAAAAAAGCTGCGCAGGGGCGTTATAACGAAATTTGCGTTAAAAATTATAGAATAGGTCTTCAGAGCTCCTATTATCGAAAAGTATCGTATACGAAAAATTAGGAAAATACTATAGTATGCGTTATATATATTATAGCACTTTCAAAGTTTTCCATATGTGATACTTTTCGAAAATTGGACCCACATAGAAAGAAACGGACGATAGGTGCCGTATAGCTTTGTTTTTCTAGGAGAAAGTGCGATGTGAGAAAAAAATAGAGAAATAGTTGAGTGTGGCAGAGTCTGGTAAGCTTATAAGATTAATGGCTGAGTAAGATTATAAGAAAATTAGTATTTTAAAATAATGCATCACAAAATGTTGCATTTGCATTGTGGAGAATGTTTTAATCAAGAGGTTTGTCACTGAAGTAATTTTTGTACAAGGGCTTGATAATTTTTGATAAATTTAAATAATTTTTAGTGTTTTTAGGTAATCTTGCATAATCTAATAGAAAATCCTAAGTAATCTGAGGGTAATATCAAGTAATCTGTAGGTAATTGTAGATATTCTTAAAGCAATCTCAGATAATCATTTGATCTAAGGTAATCTTCGAGTTTTTGAAGTTAGTGAACATCAAATGACAAGCATTTTGTACTTTTTTATAATACTATACTAGTCAAATGTTTAAAATATAATAAAATTTCTGTTCCAACATTTAAAAGTTTTTAAGTGACTGCGAAAAGATGATATTCAAGAAATTGAGAATAGATATATATTTTATGGCTTTATTAATATGCAAGATGACTAATCCTTTAACTATTTCTCAATCTGATGGAAACTGATTATAAAACAATTTAAAAAATTAAAAAAAACATTTTTGTTATGTCAGGACTTTAATAATGTTAAAGTACATACATATAAGAATTTTCAGAGATTTATTTCACAAATGTCCCTTTTTATTTATATCTAACTTGATTAGTCACAAAATTTTTAAATTAACACTAAGTTGATGTTTGTATTGTTTAACAAAGAGTGTGTTATCATTGATGTTTTTTTAAAAATATTTATTATTTTATAAAATACTTTAATTAATATTTATATTCAATTGGATATTGTTTTGTTAATATTAATCTTTAGAGGGCCGGCATTGCTTTGAAATTTTGAAATTTTTTAAATGTAAAATTCATGTATATATTGAATGTTTATGTCACGAGGAATCCACGAGGCCAGTCTGGCCTTCTAAAGGTTAAAAAATCTTAAGTATGATCGAATTTGTTACTATCTATACATATAATACATATTCTATTTACGAAATTTTTATATTTTGTGTTTCTGTATATAATAAATATTTGTTTTGCAAAATTGCGTTTTTTTTAAGCAGTGAAAATCTAAAATCAATGTTCTCGAAGATACTAATCATAATGATCTATACAGATATTCTAGGGTAATCTGAAGAAATAATACTTTATGTACTTCGTATAAGGTAAATCTTAGTAAAGTAAAGGAAAAATCTTGAGTAATCTCAGAAAATATAACGTAATTTTAAATACTCTAACGATAAGATAATCTTGGATAATATGAGATAGTGTTCGACTAATTTGGAATAATTTGAAGTATTATTAGGTAAGCTTAATCCGAGGTAATTTAAAGATAATTCGTATCAAGGGTAATTTTTAATACTTCTTCTACTTTTTAGTACTTTTGCGATACTGACATAAGTCGATCGCGCTTCTCTTATAAATATAGGATTCTATCAAATGTATAAGACACTTTTAAGATTATAAGTCAATTTTTCTGCTAAGCCCGGATCTACAATAGGTTTTTAAGCCTTAAGCCATAAGAAATGAACAAATCATAATTAATTATTCATAGTTAATTATTTGAATAATTGGAGATTGAATATTTCAATTCTTATGGCAATTCTTACAGCTTAAGGCTTAAAACACCTATTGTAGATCCAGACTAAGATCCTTACTAAGATTTAAGACATAAGTCATAAAACATTGACTTATAGCCATTCTACAATAAGCCATTAGTAATAAATCATAAGTCAGAAGCTAAACATTGATCAATCACAATCGAATATAAGAAGAATAATTGACTATGATTGATCAATTTCTAGCTTTTGACTTCCGTTTTATTACTAATGGTTTATTGTAGAGTGCTAAGATTATAAATCAGCCTTTCTGTTGAGCCTTTTTGTCCTACCTTAGCAGAAAGCTGACTTATAATCTTATTAGACAATGTCTTATGTCTTAAAGGCATAGTAACACACAAGAACTATTTTATGACTTATGTCTTAAAGGCACTTCGTATTTATACACCTTTAAGACATAAGTCATAAGTTTTTGTATTGGGAATACAAATTAGTTCGGTCCGTTTTCCAAAAGATGGCTCCGGCTATTCATTGCTCCAGCATTGGGAATGGTTCATAGTGACAGCTGATTTTGGCGTTTTCAGAGAGGTTAGACATCTGCTAATAATATTCAGTTTATATCGCTTTGAGTTTCATACAAAAACCTTGATTTTTACTGTGTTTGAAATGTCGAATTTTGTGTTAACCAAGCAGCATTTGCGGGAGGTTCTAATTTTCTGCTTTAATTGGAAGAAAAGTGCAGCTGAAGCCCATCGAATGTCGAAGTTTATGATGACACTGCTCCAACTAATAAATCATGTATAAAATGGTTTCGACATTTCAAGGATGGAGATTTTTAGCATTGAAGACAAGCCTCACTCTGGACAGCCAAAAAAATTCGAAGATAAAGAATTAGAGACATTACTCGAAGAAGATCAGAGTCAAACGCAAGAGGATCTTGCAGAATCATTGGGAGTAACTCAACAAACCGTTTCTGCACGATTGAGAGCTATGGGAATAATTCAAAAACAAGGAAATTGGGTGCCTTATGAACTGAAACCGAGAGACGTTGAAAGGCGATTTTTCACTTGCGAACAGCTGATACAAAGACAAGATTTTTTGCATCGGATTGTGACTGGAGATGAGAAGTGGATATTCTACGACAATCCCAAGAAGAAAAAATACTACACTAAACCCGGTCAATCGTTGCCATCAACCTTAACATCAACACCAAAGCCGAACATCCATGGTTCGAAGATCATACTCTGTATCTGATGGGACCAAAAGGATGTTGTTTACTATGAGCTGCTGAAACCTGGCGATTCCATTACGGGCGATCGGTATCGGCTACAATTGATTCGTTTGAGCCATACATTGCGAAAAAAACGCTCGGTCTCATGTCACAAAAGTCGTAAAAAAATATTTAGAAACGCTCAAATGAGATGTTTTACCGCACCCGCCATATTCTCCGGACATTACTCCTTCTGATTACTGATTGTTCCGAAGGATGCAGCACGATTTGGCAAGTCACCGGTTCACTTCTCCAAAATTGGATCGCCTCCAAAGACGAGTCATTTTTTCGAGATGGAATTCGAAAATTGCCTGAGAGATGGGAAAAAGTAGTAGCCAGCGATGGACAATAATCTTTAATTAATCTGTTTATTCATTTTGTTTTGAAATAAATGCATTTTTGAACACAAAAAAACGGACCGAACTAATTTGTACTCCCAATACGTTAGAGCTATGGCAGAGAATGCGATGTAACGAGACGTAACGAGACATAGCGACGTAGGGTAAGATTTTAGAGCATGTACTAATGGAACAAGCATCGTCTATGTTTTACATAATGAACTGGCGAGTAAGTAAGCCGAGCCGGTAAGTAAGACAAAAAAGGAGATATTTAGTAATGATCTCTCTCTTTTCCTTAATTTGTTATTGTCTCGTCAGGTCCCATCCCTGTTCAGTGACAGTAGGAAAATACGAAATCCCTGTCTGACATCATAAAGTATTACAAAATGTCAGCCTTTTGTTTGATTCCCACGTGTAAAGCGACAGACGATAATAAATTATATTGGGACATATCATTTCACAGGTAAATTAACGAAAAGTATAAAACAAATATTTACTCTAATTTGTTAATAACAAAATCCCTATTCGTTACGAACACTCCTGACAATGACAGAAAAAACACCACAATCAAATATTCCCCTTTCTGTCTTACTTGCTTGCATTACTATTCAGCATAGTTTGCTCGTTCCATTAGTGTATGCTCTAAGAGTAAGACACACAGACAAAAATGTGAAAGTCGCAGTTGTGACTAGTCGGGAAAGTGTTTTGGTCTCTGATTTTTGACAATTTTTTTGGAAAAAGTAATGAAATACAAGGGCAAGTCAATAAGTTTTTAGAAAAACGTAGTAAAACATTTTTTTTGATCGATTCATTTTTATTTTTCAACATAGTCTCCTTTCAGCTCGATACACTTGATCCAACGAAATTCTCCAACTTTTTCAAGCCGTCCGAATAATATGATTTGTCCAACCCTTTAAAATAAGCTACTATTTCGGCGATGAGCTGCTCTCTGGTGGTGAATTTCTTTCCTCTAAACCATTTCTTCAGGAAACAGGAAATAGTCGCAAGGGGCTAAATCTGGCGAATATGCTGGATGGGGAAGCATTTCGTAGCGGAATTCGTTGAATTTGGCTATTGGGCACGTGTGAACCCGTTGTCTTGATGGAAGAACACTTCTTCGCCTAATGGGGACGTTTTTTCTTTAAAATGTTATTGAAACGATCCAATAAGGTTGCATAATCGCCATTAATCATTTGCTTCGATGGAAGGTAATCGATATGAATTATACCGCGTGCATCTCAAAAAACTGTGGCCGTCACCTTTCCGGCCGATTTTACGGTCTTCGCCTTCTTCGGAGCTGATTTATTCGGTGTCCATTGTTTTGACTGTTCCTTCGTCTCGGATGTGAAGTAATAGTTCCATTTCATTCATCGTAATAAATCGACGCAGAAATTCATCTGGATTACATTAAAACATTGTTTTGAAATCGTCACACGGTCGCGCTTATGGTCCACAGTGAGCAAACGCGGCATTCATCTTGCCGATAGCTTTTTCGTATCTAATTGTTCGTGCAAAATTATAATCACTGTGCTATGTGATATGCCTGTGGCTTCAACAAGCTCGCACACTTTCACTCGTCGATCAGTCAAAACAATATCGTGAACCTTATCGATTTCTGACGTAGCCTCAATTGGATGTCCCGAACGAGGTGCATCACATGTGGATGTACGACCACGTTTAAATTCATTCACCCAATTATATACAGTCGCAACGCTGGTACAGATGTGCTATGAACATTATCCAATTCGGCTTTGATTTCTTTCGGTCTTCTTCTTTAAACCTTTCATATGTAGATGTTTGATCACTGCACGAAACTCGTGCAGTGATTTTTTTCTATTTTGCAAAAAATACAAAGGTTGTTCGCTTTAATCGTCTGAATATATGAATCATTATTATTACATTGAACATCTTGTGCAGGCTCACATTGGCAAATTTCCTTAAGTTTTTATTAGTTTTTATTATTACGGAAACTTGTTACTTTTTTTATTTGGTAACTTGTTACTTTTAAAAAATAACTTTTCACTTCTTGATAAATACGAGATGCCTTATACACGTCTTGCGGTGTAACATTTTAAATTATATATGAAAATTGAAATTATGTGATGTCTGCTGCGTCACTGCCGAGTAGAGAGCGGATAGATAAGCGGTACGGCACGACGCGTGGGTGTGATGGGGTTGGAAGAGTGGTGAATTGTTTATTAGAGGGAGAGGTACGATTAGAGTGGTGGCAAGTCTCAGGCCGAGCGGCAACCCGTGAGACTGCAAGTGCCGGTGTATGCTACAGGATTCTTAAAGATTATTTAATTGAGTAAAATTACTGAGAATTAATATTAATCATTTGAACCCTTTAATATTGAGATTTGATATCTTTGAGAATCAAGATGATGTCTTAACACAATTAGTTATTCTATTTTATCAGAATGTAGTGTTCGACTCGACTTTTAGCGTTCGTATTTCTGAGATAGGAAACATTCAATTGATTCAAGTAAATTACGTTCTTTGGACAAGAAAATTTATAATTGATCCGAATAATTCAAGCCCTTTCATCATTTCGTATATTTCAGTAGGGCGCTAAATATTTCTACACTTTTATTCACTACATATTTTGCTGGTACGTGGGTTACCGTCCAATTATTGACGGGGATATTAGACACGACTTGAGGGGGTCGTCGCGAGATTTTGAGGGCCTTCGGGACTTGACAAGAAACGGCCGTAGAGGCGCGTGGCTCGGCGGCAAGGACCGGAGAAGTTGGCCTTCGTGATGCTGTTTGGCGTTTAATTCCTTGCAGATCGCGGTTCTTCAGTAGTGATCTTAGAATCGTGAAGGGGCAAGAGATGCTCCAACGGAGGGAGCCGTGAGTTGCTGGGCCATGGCGTGATTCCGGAGGGATCCCGAGGAAAACGGAGGAGTCAAACTTCTCAGAAGCTATCAATCTTTTGTATAGCTTCGTTACCTGCATCCGCCTACCTGCGCGGTTACCTCTCTTTGTCATTCTATGGAAAAGCAAAATTTATTTACCGACACCGTTTGCAATTATTTTAATTACTCTTTAAATCTTATAGAGTGAAATTTTATTTGAAGAGACTGAAAATTTAACCTGTCTTGAAAAAAGAGTGAAAATATGATCACTCTTGTTCAGGAGTGGCAGTTTTCCCTCTTTTTAGAGTAATATTTACTCTTTTGAAATGAGATTCACTCCAAAAGAGTAAATCTCACTTTAAAAAGAGTGAAAATCTACCACTCTTGAAGAATAGCCATATTGTCACTCTTTTTTCAAAACTGGCTAAATTTTCAGTCTCTTCGAGTGAGATTTCATTTCGCGAGACTTAGAGAGTAGAAATCAATGTAAGTTAACTGGATAATGTGTGAAAGGAAGAATTGAGCAGCTTCTAAATACAAGCGCGTCAGCCCTTGAGAAGGGAAGAACTGAGCAGCTCTTACGAGCGCAGCCCTGGAGAAGAACGCGGTCATCCCCTTTAAGGTAGGAGAAAAAGCAGAGCGAAAGAGAACAGACGTGCATACTTTTTCAAAATTCTTATATTGTTTGTGATATTATAAGCTCTTTCTTGTTTCTGGCTCGACGTGTCCCGCTCCGTATATATAATAGATTAGGACTGAATCAATATAATCGATCTGCTCGATTTTTGTCGCTCATATATAGGCGCAAGTTGGTGGTACTCGCAAGTCGGGAGGAAAGGGGGGTTCGATTTTCTTCGAAGAAGAATTCGCAATACGTTGTCAAATTTGGATATTGAATTTCCCATAGAAATATCAGTCGTACCAAGCTGAAATTTGGCACGGAAGCAACTAATTTTATGCAAATTCGAAAAATTGAATCGATTTCTTGTTATTTTATAAAGTTTCAAGGTTATTAACTAGTTTATTTCTCTTGTTTTGGCCCGTTCTTTTTCAAGATCTTAACTGGTCGGCGCACGTCAGGCGCTTCGCGCGAAACACGATTAATTCGCATTTGCTTATCTCAGGCTTGTATAAAGTAATTATAATGATAAAAACAAAAACAATGAACTGAATAGAAACGTAAAAAATATGATACAGAACTACAAAATAATAAACGTTCTTAGCCTGTACAACTGAAATATCGTAAATATAGGAATTCGAGCGATGAGCGACACGCGCGTGGGCCGTGATTGGTGCGCGACAATCGACGCTTATTTCGAGTGATTACAAGGATTGAAATCAAATACCTGTAAATTCTTGCTGATTTTTATATAGAATAACAAATAAAGACCTTGGCTCATAGGAACAATTTCCTCATCTCCGGACGGAATTATCCCTTCCGGGAATTTCGTTGTTCGATATCGACACGCGGCACGCGCCTCGCGAGTAATTCGATTGTGTTAGCCAACGCACGCGTAATAGAGAGCAATACGACTTATTCGAATAAGTTTTCACATGGAATATTCACGTAAATGCTTGAACTACTAAAATATTTTATAGATGTAAACCAAGTAATCAAAGAAAATATAGCGAGAGGAAAAAAAGAAAATTCTGTTTATACAGATGACAGGACACCGATGTGAATCTGGCGCCCAACTTTATTAAAAATAAAAATTAATACCGCATAGCGCGTTTATTTTTTGTTTGTATCGATCATTATTTCGTTTGTACCTCAAACAGTTAAATATTATAAAAAGTGAAAAATAAAAAATGTCCAAGCGCAACTTCAAGATTTTCTGATTTCATTTATGCCATTCGAAAAAGAATCGTTTGTATCTGTTTGTATCTCTTTTATTTTTGTTTATATCTCAAAGGGCTCGGAGATACAGCACTTTTCAATTTTTGCGCAATCGCCACATTGGAAAATTAGCCTTTTTAGGCTGTGGTCAAAGTCTTGCTACAAATGCTTTGAAGCATTTATAGCATCACATTGACCATATCCTTTAAAGATATTGAGATGCGACCAGCGGAATTCGAAAGAGAATCGTTACGATTTGTACCCATTTGTACCTTTTATTTTCATTTGTACCTCAAAGAGCTCGGCGATACAGCGCTTTTCAATTTTTGCGCAACTATCACATTGGGAAATTAGCTATTTTAAAAGATATCAAAATGCGACAAAACGGCATTCGAAACAGAATTGTTTTTACCTCTTTTATTTTCGTTTGTACCTCAAAGGGCTTGGAGATACAACGTTCTAAAGTTTCGGAAATGCACCAAGAGATTAGGTCGGCCTATTTCCGAGTCCTGTGAGGTAAAAACGAAAATAAAAGAGGTACAAACGGGTATAAACAATTCTCTTTCGAATACCGTTGGTCTCATATCTTTTAAAATGACCGACTTCTTCTCTTAGCGCATTTCCGAAATTTTGAAAAACACTGTTTTCTGAATCGTTTGATGTACAAATGAAAAATAAAAAAGGTACAAAGGGGTACAAACGATTCCCTTTCGAATGCCATTGGTCTTGTTTTGATAGCTTTTAGAATGGCTGACTTCCTCTCTTGGCACATTTCCGAAATTTTGAAAAACGCTGTATCTCTGAATATTTCCTTTGAAGTACAAACGAAGTACAAACACGCTACGGTATTAATTTTTATTTTTGACAAAGCGCCAGGTTCACATTGGTTTTTTTTGGCAGGACGTAATACTACCTTTAAGAAATTAGTCGTAAGACAGTTCTTGTGTTACTAAAGACATAAGACTTAAGTCATAAGATACTGTTTTAAGATTATAAGTTAAGGTCCTATGTACGTGTATATATACGTGATTATATGTCATTGTGCACGCACAAACAGAGAGAGAGAATATTACACATCTATTTTCTGTTCTTTTCTACCTAATCTTCATGTCAAAGTAGAGAACATGCTCGGTCTATTCTTACTACGTTTAGATAATACTTAAAATTTTTACCTTTCTCAATTTTGATGAAATTAGGCTCGACGCGTTCTTGAATGAAATGAACGAATTTGGCAAAAAAAGTGTTGTTTTGCCCTGTGGATCGAGAGTAATATATTAACATATTAAAGCCCATAACAATTGAAGAGCTGGCTCTTTAATGCTTAAATAATTCAATGTGAATTATACATATATACTACACTGCTCAAAAAAATTGTGGCATACAGAAATTGTAAAAAATTGGGAAAAAAATTGGTCAACTTTGATTAACAATAATTTTGCGAAAAACTTGTAGGATAACATTTTTTTTTAAATTAAAGCTTGAAATCTCTACTTTAAAACGTTGCCAGATTTTAAGTTTGATGCATCCCTATCACTGTAACTCTGAAAATATGAAGATGTGTGTTTGTCATATTGTTTAAAAATTAAAAAGTTTCACTGAATATATAATTAAAATACACTTTGTAAAATTTTTTGGGGGAGTGCTATTTGCAATGGCGTAAAGTTCAAACTTTCTCTTTTAATTTAAAAAAAAGAATTGCTACGATTTTTTTTGCAAAGTTACAGCACTTTAAAATTATTCTTGAATTTCTTACATATATTACCGACATTATCTGCATTACTGGATATGTACCACGACGAGGATAGATTTTGCACATTGTTTCTGCGTGTAAATTTCAGTAACGCGTGTTGCTTCCGCGTTGCTCGATTACTGCTTGCAGTCGATTCCTCATATTAATGCAGGCCCTACTTTCTTCCTACAGAATATCATTCTAGATTTGTATTAGAGCTTGTGATAAGTCTCTGAGATTTACAGATTGTCTTGCCAAATCTCTTAATCTATGACCCATTACAATATCTAATACAAATCTGGAATGACATTCCGCAGGAAGAAATTAGAACCTGCATTAATATGAGGAATCGACTAGCAGTCGAGCGGAGGCAACATGCGTTACTGAAATTTACACGCAAAAACATGATGTGCAAAATCTACACACACGCAGAAATACGATGTACAAAATCCATTCAGCAATCTCATCGTGGAGCATATCCAGTAATGCAGAACCCCTATTAACTTGGATCACCCATCAGTGCAAAGTTGGGACAGTAAAACATTTAGTCAAAAATTTTGCTAATTTGTTGCTCCAGAGGATTTTGTTGCTTCAACTGTTTAACAGCAAAAAATGGGGGGGGGGGGGGGATTCAGGTTAATAGCAAGCTGACCTCCCTGTCCCTATAAAAAATATATGTAAAGCTGCGATATAAAAAAAAATACATCAGATTTTGTTGCTTTTTTGTTGCTCCAAGATAGTGCAAAAACATATCGAAAAAATTATATTATTAAACAAATATCTATAAGTAATTAGAATTGCACCGTTATGTGTCTCAGCGTTACGACAAAAAGTACATATACAAAATTTGTTGCTCGCATGTATTTGGTACCAAAATGTTCCTTGTAACATGTATTATCAAAATATACCCATTTCCAATTTTGTTGTTAATTCTGACACATAAAAAATAATTAGTTTATCCTGATCAGGGCTCGCGCTGAGTTCTAAGTTATCTTAAACATTGTTTAAAGAATTTGTTACTCGCACAATTTGTATTTGGAGTGTATTCCGATATGCACTGTCAATGCTGAAACTATACAGTATACATTACGTGCGCTATAGATTTTCAGTACTGACAGTGAATATCGGAAAAAATATATACTCTTGGTAGATATATTTCGATAGAATATGTTACAAAGAACATCTGATATCAAAAACATGCAGCAACAAATTCTTCGAGCAACAAATTCTTTAAATAATGTTTAAGGGAATTTTGAGTTCGGCGCAAGCGCTGATCCCGATAAATTAATTGTTTTTCATGTGTCAGAGTTAGCGACAAAATCGGAAATGGATATATTTTGATAATATGTTACAAGGAACATTTTGATACTAAAAACATGCGAGCAACAAATTTTGTACGTGTAACTTTTAGTCACGACATTGGAAATGTGCAACGATGCAGTTTTAATTATTTATAGATATCTGTTTAACAATGTAATGTCATTACCTCTCTCAGTGTTGATTCGTCATAGTGAATATACATTTTAGTTTATGATTAATTGACACATTTTCCATATTTGCGATTTATCAGAATGTATATATTATGGCTTAATTTTTTATATACGTCTGCTGGCCCCTCCACTTAACCAAATTTTAACGAAAAAATTATGAAATAATGCGCTATTTATGCGCTATTCATATCCACAAACAAAAAATTTTGTGGGGACTGAGTAGGCAGTCAGTCAGCCCCCCCCCCCCACCCGTTAAAAACAATCAATTTGAAAAATCAAATACACAAGATTTATGCGCTATTTATGTGCTATTACTTTAAAGTATTTTCGATTTTTGCGCTGCAACCCTTAAGGCACTTCCCTCTTGGAGCGAACAGTCATATTTATCCCTAAATCGTTTAAAATTGCAAAATTAAATATTTTAAATATTTTGTAATTATTATATACTGAAAATAGCCTAATGTAAGGCTGAAACGTTTATGTATTGAATTATGTGAAATTAGATTATAATGTTGTGTAATCAAATATAATTGTTAACGATTTCTGAAGTTTGTGATTTATGTTTTTATCTTTTCGTTTTTAAATTTCGACCACGTAATGACATTTATTGTTTAATAAAAATAATTCCATACTGAAAATTACATATTGAAAATTAGAACTTAATGTATGGCTATATAGTTTGCGAAACAAAATGCTTCACAGACATTGTAATAACTTTCATAAACTTATAATAGAACAAACATAAGGTGCATGAATAATTAAGGAATCATTTTTTTTTTATATGAAATTTACTAGACGCACACATGCAGTATTTTTTTTATTATTATAAGAAGTAATGAAAATAAGGCGTAATGTATGACTATATGTTTTGCAAAATGAAATGCTTAATAGAAATTGTAGTATTTTCATCAAGAAGAAAGCGCATAGATAATATTTAAGGAGAAATTTTTTTTTTATAAAACACTCAGAAGTTACGCATTTATTTTTTTTTATTCTTTTATTATAAAACGCACAGAAGCTAAATAAAATTATTTAGTGAGAATTAAACTTAATTTTAGTGTAATGTATATTTTTTTACGCGCAATAATGTTTTTAATATAATTATATTATATAAAACTATAAGAATATTTGAATTAAAGTAGTATATGTATTTAAAATAAAATATTTGCATGCTTTATATTTAATTCTATCTGACGATAATATTACGTGTGGCCTAATCTCTTCCAGACAGTTTGCTATTTCACGCTTTTTATTTAAATCGTTATATTTATACCATCGTGTTAACGCGAAGGCAATATAATACCCATTATTTCGATCTCCATATTGCGAATAATGAAAGATACCTGTTAAAATATATTTAATATTACCTAAAGTGATAGTTTTTGTGATTGCTATTTAGTGTATGCTTCAGATCTATACGTCGGTTACTGTAACGATAATCTGTAAAAATAGATGAATCAATTATTATATGATTTCCATAAATATTCCAATATGTTTTTGAAGTACCACATGTAGGATACATTGAATTTTTCACGTTTGTAACATCATTGATAGCACGTTGCATACAGTGCAAACTTTCCTGCAAAAAAATATCGACATTGACATTCAATGTTATTGTTCGACGTGATTCTTTAACGCCACAAGCACAAGTTATTGTACTTGTAGTTGTACAACTAGGCTCATTTTGAAAAAGATAATCTGCTAAGTGTGCAGCATTATATAAATTAGCATTAAGTCGCTTAATGCTTCGTATATAAAACTTAATCAAATTACGAAAAAGTGATAGGTTTTGCAAAATCGAAGCTCGTTCATAATATAATAATATTTTGAAAATATTTTATCATCCTTTGGAAGGGATTTTGCCAATCAAAATATATCATCTGATGATTGAATTAAATTTCTGTATGCTGCATGTATTGCGATTCCACTTGCAACAAGTTGCAAAAGAGAATCGAATGCGCACGTTTCTTGTATAGTCATCATTGATTATCCTTTTTTTATTGGTTTACATTTATTGCCATTCATGATAAGAGAGGCAAATTGAAAGGTTTTATATTTTTTAAATAATCCCATTCGAGGCATATCTAAATAAGACGGCTTAGCTCTTTTTTTAAATAGGAGTTTCTTGTTCGATGGTTGAACCTACCAAGCCATGTCAATTTTCAGAAACATTCCACAGGCAATCGATTTTATTAGTATCCCCTGTATCATTTGAATTTTCTTTGACAGAAGAATGTATCATTCGAATCGCATTCGATTATATTTTTGCTAGTATTATTCACGGCAGCATGAGAAACATTTTGGATATTATGAATAGTAGTTGCAGAAGAATTTATAGACATGGATATCTCATGATTTTCATTGGTCATAGACTTTTTATAAACTTTATATTTTACTTTTTTATAGAAATGTCTGAATTTGTGAGATTGTCTGAGGTATCGACTTTTATTGCGTTATCTTCATAAGGTGACATATTTTGTATAAGATCATTCCGTCACGATGGTATATTGTTGGTCTCAGTAATGTCATTTTCATTAGAAGCCAGCGTTATTTTAGTATTTAAGAAAAGTAAGTTTAAGTGCTGGATGACGAATTTATCTCTCATAGGAAGTTGATCTTTAAAGCAACGATTTTTTAAATCTTTGCTTCGGCGGAAGAAGATGCAACGATTTCATCAGATCTTTTAAAGAATGGATGCATTATACCCGTTCATATAGGTAAATAGTAAATGTTTTTTAATTTGTTCGGTAAAATCGGGATTGTAACAAGCGTTGATAATGTTACCATCTTTCGAATCTTACACAATTTTTTTGAACGAATTCAGAACAGAAATGCTCCATTTTACCCAATCGGTGTTATTGTCTGCTTCATATTTGGAAAAATCGTCAGAAAAAGTTTCACTCTCTGAATTTTCATTGTTATTTTCAATAGAGTCTAATATGTCTTTGTAATTTTTGCTATCTTTAATTATATTATTTAAATACTGCATGTGTATTTCGGACATTAACATATTACCGTTCGTTGTGCAACCAATACTCTTACTTAACGCTACACTCAATAACCCATTCCAAAATATTTTAATTCTTTGAAAGAATCCATGAGATAAACTTGACTAATACAACGAATATAAAATGCTCGTATTAAGATCTTATATTTCCCTTTTAAACATTTTCATTTGGACACCATAGAAGTAAGATGATAAATATCCAATCTGTAACAAAATGGAATCATATCAATATTTCCCAAAACGATTGCAGCAAAACATTTATTTAAGTAATCGTGAAAATTAATACATTTCGCGGAAACGACAATTAAAATAGCCCATCCAAAATCACTCACGATGTGAAATAGATACATCTGCAGGAGTAATATTCCGTAAAAAGAAAGCAATCATTAATGCCCTATGATCGGTTGAGATCATCTGAAATACAGGTGTATTGCCATCCTTACTAACAAGGACGTATTGGTACAAAAATATTGGTTTTTGCGACGATTCGCGCTTTATTATATCACCCGTGGCATCAATTGTTAAAAAAGCTTCATCACTCTTTTACATCTTTTTTCATACAACATTTTTTGCTCGGGAGTCCAATATGCAGTAAAATAATAATAAACCGATACTAATAATCTCGTATGATTACTGCATTTTGCGCTGTTTAATAAATTTTAAACTGGATTGCTAAATATTAATCCATGCTGTATGAATCCTTCTTCTTTTGTCTTGCGTAGGACTGCAGAGGAAGGAAACATCGGAGGAGCTTTGTCTCCAAATATTTTTAAGCGTTTTGATTCTTCTCGACGGAAAGTAACAGCATCTTTACGTTCTTGTATTATTTTATCTACTACTGTTACGACGAATACCTTTTAAATGTCTTTTTTTAGTAGTGTGTTTTGTATAACATATATCTCTAACTGTACATGTAAAAATGACGTCCGTATTCTCACTTGGTATTTTAAACAGCATGCATTTAATAATTGCAGCACATTTTACACAACTATCTCGAAAAAATATATAACAACGCGCTTTGTTGCTAAGATGGATACGATGCTTTTTAAATTTAAATATGCAATCAAGTTTTTGTTGTTGCTATATCTTTTCTGTTATAATATCGGTCCATCCAGGCAATATTCAATAAACTCGATTATATAATTTTTTTATAGGCTTCATCGTTAACCATTTATCCGCAGATACAATTAAATCAAATGTTTTAGAATGTAACGCAATGGATGCATCAGATGCATTAATACTTTCGAAATTGCAACTACTATCAAATTTTTCTTCCTCACGCGACTTGATTCCTAAATGTTTTAATAATATATCTTTATATCCATTGCGATTCTCGCGTATGATTACATAGACACGTTTCGGAGTGATTTTAGAATCACATTCCTGCATTTTTTAAGAGACAATGACATACTCTGGTGCAGTTGATGGATAAGGTTTGCCATCGTTATCAATAGTATGACATGTATCGTCTAATAGAATTTCTAAAAGATTCTTTTTGTCATACATTGTTACAAGAATCAGAGAAAATAGCAAAATTAGCGAATCTGTAACTTGTTCGAAGAGAACAGATTTTGTGCACTGCACAATCCCGTTTATAGCTGCGTGCTTTCGCTGGTCGACAATCTTATAGCAGTACAGCCACATGAAACATTCGCTTGCCGTACCGAAGGTGTTGGTTTCCGAGCGTGCTGGTTTCTGAGTGGAGATACTATCGTCATTCGTCTCAGCGCGCAGCAGCCTTTAGTGACAAGGAGGGGATACGGCTTGACGATTGAGCTAAATGGAGACAGGGAAGCGGAGGCCCAATGTTAAGACACGTGACACGGAGATCTCCTCTGCGCAGTTGACGAATGACGATATGTCTCCACTCAGAAACCAGCGCCGCTCAGAAACAAACACTTTCGGTACGGCAAGCGAATGTTTCATGTGGCTGTACTGTTATAAGAATGTCGACCAAGCCAGCGAAAGCACGCAGCTATAAGCGGGATTGTGCGGCGCACAAAATCTGTTTTCTTCGAACAAATTATAGATTCGCTAATTTTGCTATTTTCTCTGATTCTTGTAACAATTTAATATCAATAACATATCTAATTGTCGGTCATTTCTCGCTGGGCCTTCGTTCCAATTTAAACTAAGTATAACGAATGAAATCCAAACGCTACATTGCGAGATGTGGCTTTCAGTTAGAAGATGATGGAATGTTGTATCAATGAAAAATATTAATTTTTAAACTTACGTATTTTTTCTGAGAAATCGTGTGTAATTTTTGGAGAAACTTTTGGGAAGAATATGTTCTGTGTCTCACGAAACGTGAGTGCTGGATTGCATGAGGTTGCATTAGAGAACTGAACTGAGACTGAATGGCGTGAAACATTTCGTCGTATGGATAAATCTTGAAACATTTTTGAATACATATTCTCCATGTTTGTTTATAAAGAATTATCACGTTACGATTCCATAATAATCTAGAATTTTATTAATATTTATACACACCAAGATTGCATTCCTATATTCCTATATTGCCAGTACTGAAAATTTATGATACACGTAATGTGTACTATAGATTTGAAGTATTCACAATGAATATCGGAACGTAATCCAAACACATACATTAAGTTTAGCAGAGAATAAGAGACTAATGTGAAATATCTTACCGATCCATTGCATGAAAAATCATGTTATAAAAACTTACAATTAAAGAAAAGTAAATCAAACAAAAAAAAAACTAAAAAGAAAAAAAGGTACCCAAGAAATAAGTACATACTGTTAAAAAAGGAATATTAACCGCTATCAAGCAGCAAAGCTGTAAGCCTCTCTGAAGTTAAAATAATTTTTTTAACTCTATGCTGTAAGATAATATAATTTAGAAATTAATTAAAAAAATGAAATCAATTAATTTGACTATTGAGAGATTTAGTTACAAATCCGAGGACGTAAAGGGATATTCATCAGCACCAAACAAATGCAAAAAACATGTATTTTCTCTTGCGTTTGTTTTATACAAGTTCTCGAACATGAGAATTAAATGTTGAGCATCAATTTATTATGGTTCGAGCCGTTTCTCCTCTTGCCCTCAAAATTGATTTGAATACGCATAAAGATTAAACATTACTCGGAGGAAGTTTATTACGTTTCTTGGTTTTTATGGCTGTCAGCATGGAAAACATTCTTTCGGCATCAGCATTAGAATTTGGAAGAGATCGAATTGCATTAATTTATTTAAAACGGGATATCTAGTTGCCATTATTGTTTTCCATGCTTCATCAAAATGTAAATTAATTATTATCGCTTTCTGCTCTGATGTGAAATCCTTTTTTATACATTACCATTCTTTTTTTAAATCTCCTCATCAAATCTGCCGAATCGTTGGGCAACAAAAAAAACATCCTAAACGGAATTGTTCGGGCTGTTTTTTTCATCTTCTTGCTGCAGAGCAAATTTTGGTTCAAAGATCCTCAATTTATTAAGAAATTCGTCCTTGACAAAAACTTTGTTATGAATTTATTTCGCAGCGATGTCATAGAATGCCAAACAATTGTCGTATATTGATTTGACAATCTCACCCTGACGTTCTTGATTCAATCGATCAAGAAGATCTTGGCAAGCTTCTCCAATCATAATTTGATCAGGAGATAGACGATTACACGCAAGCAAAGGATTAATTATACTCATCGAAACGAAATTTAATAATAGTGCTTTTACATCATTTTTATGAACGGTTTTCAAAAGATTTTTCGCAGCTGACTGAAGTAAATGAACTTTTGTTTCTCCAATTTGAAAAGACGCATTAAACTTGTTAAATGCATGCAGAATATACTCAAGAAACAGAAGTACACTGTATTTCTTGATTTTGATTTCTCGCTCAATTGCTTTTCTTGCAAAAATTTTAACAGCCCATCCCAATTTTCATTCTTCAGTCTAGCCATGCATGACGTAAAAGCCGTTTCACAAGAGACCATCTCGGTTTGCACAACAAGTTAGTGAAAATCCTTGATATCAGTGAAAGTTGATAACATAAGATGTAAATTAAGAGAAATGGCGTAAATGATCGTAAAGATTTTTCAACAGCTAGTCAGAACAGAAATTATTAAAAAATATCAAGTTAAAAAAATATTCATATCCATATATATGGATATGAATATTTTTTGATAATTATTAAAAATTTTTTTAATGGACCATCTCTGAAAGTTTTATACCGATAGCACGAAAAGCTGGTAAAAAAAAACAGCATATTCCATTCTGTTAGAAAATACGAAAAGGAAAGAACTCGTAAACAGGCTTTACTTTATTTTGCTTTCTAAAACTCTGATATATGCTCGTTCCTCGATCGCGCTTAATACGTCATTTTACATCGTCACTCTCTCGTTGTTGACGCGCTTCCCCCACACATCGCGTAGTTCTGCGCGGTGACGCTCATCGTTGCAGGGCTCGTTTTCATGAGTTCGATTCTAATTGCTCTCTACATTCCTCACATTCCGCCATTCTAAAGTTCGTGTCTGTCCCCGGATACCTTGAGTCGTTTGACATTCGTCCCTCTGTCATCGGCGGCATTCTCTCTCTCTCTCTCTCTCTCTCTCTCTCTCTCTCTCTCAATTTTAATTTTATATATGTCGAATCAGGATCCACTTCAGTTGGGAACCTGTTAGTGACTTACATGTGACGGAAGGTTCAATGATTTAAGATTTGAGATTGCTGAAGAGGACAAAGAGAGCCGAAACGTTCAAAATAAAGAAGATTCCACATAATCGATTAATGGTATAGATTTTAATCGTTGGCACCTTCACCAGCCTGTAACTCTTATTGACCTTGTATAGATTGTTTATTTTTAATCTTAAACGTAATGGCATTCAATTTACGATAGTCTATATACAGTCGATAGTCATTACATTGTTTTTCTTTCTTACCAACAAGATCGGAGTCACGTATGGTGACTTCGACTCGCGGATAATATTGTTATCTAACAGTTCTTGGACCATTTTCCTTACAACAACATGCTTTTCAGATTCGCTAATTGGTAGAGATGGTACAATCGGTACCTCGATAGTGCAACGAATACTCAGTGACGTCAAGTCTTTCCTAAGCTATGTATCGATGACGAGATACAACCGCCGAATTCCGAAATAAGTTCGCTGCACGGCTGTTGCGCCTTTCCATCGATGTTTATCTTATTATTACCCACCGCGACTGCATGCAGAAACCCGATAACAACGCCGTCGTCGGTCACATCGTCGACAACGTTCTAAACGATAATACATTGTCTTTCTTGATTGTCACTATGTGTTCTTGCTCTAAAAAGTCTCGATCGATAATTACGTTATAAATAAGATAGCAATCCGATATGACTATTGCAGTCACCTGAGCCGATGTCTCCATAATTTGAATATCAATTAGCGCCAATCTCTCATTGGTTATACTCTGTCCTGCAAAACCCCTCAATATCACACTTGACGTCGATGTGGTTGCTGTGTTATACTTGTCTACAACCGATTCTCGCAGTAACATATAACCGTTGTGTCTATTAACCCTTTAATTTTATGCCAATTATCGTGCGCTCGTATAGGTTGATCTTGTCGCTTAACCTTTCTCTCACGTTGACATCTTTACGAAGAGGGCATTTCTCGTTGAGATATCCCAATCGGTTGCACCGATCGCACTCTACTCGCGGTTTTCGACACTTCCTCGCGATGTGGCCTGACTTATCGCAATTGAAATTCGATTTGCGGCTTGTTATTTTCCGAGTCGTCGTTAGTTTTTTCATCTGTCGACGTGCTCGGTTCTGCACGTGTTTCTTCTGCGACCCATCCGCGGATCCACCTTTGCGTTCATTTTTACAAGTAAATGCAAACGTCTTACCTCTCTCGCTTTTTAACGGCATATTTCCTAATGTCGTCATAAACGCGTACAATGAATTAGGATTCGTATGCCGTGCGGCCCGTACCGTCCTCGCGGCATGCGCATCCGTGATTCCACCAATCACCGCGTCAACAAGATATTTATCCGCAACACTAATATCTAACTTACGTAACTTGTTTAATTTTTGGAGTGATCTCCTAACGATTGTCCAGGCTTTCGTACAGCGCGGCCTCTCGAAATAACCTACTAAAAGGTATCTCCTTGCGGAACTATTTTCGCAATAGATCCTTTGTTTCGATCCATGTAACCGCCAATCGTTGTGTCGTACCATAGCCGCGCATATCCCTTCAAGCGCGATCAACCTCATGATGGCTTTACCCCAATCGTATTGTACAGCTAATTCATCTACGTGCTCGATCCACTTCTCTATAACTAAGTCATCCTTCGATGGATCGAACGGAGGTATTATAAGTTCGTCCTTTGTGGATGCATGAACTCCGTGTATGAGATCGTCTATCTAAGCTCCACGATGCGTTCTAGCCTATCGAAGCGTTCGTCCTAGCGTTCTTCTCTCCTGATGTCGAATGAGATGAACATCGTCTTTTCCATTTTGGGTCATCATATTCGGCATCATTCCGCGACCTACGATGAACGCCGTCTTTTCTGTTTCGGATTCGGCATCACGCCGTGACGTTCTATTCCGTCATTACTTCTCGTCGTATTATCAAGATCCGTGATTCTGTGTCACTAAACCCACTTCTGATATGTTAGAAAATACGAACAGAAAAAAACTCGTACCGTATTAAACTTTACTTTATTTACTTTATTTTGCCTTCTAAAAACTCTAATATATGCTCGCTTCTGGATTGTGCTTAATACGCCATTTTTACATCGTCACTCGCTTGTTGCTGCAGAGTTTTTATGAGTTCGATTCCGGCTGCCCTCTACATTCTTCACAATTCCACCTCAAAACACCTTAAAAAGATTTATAAAAAGAGGAAAAGATGAATTAGATTCAAAGATGTATCACAACGTAATTTATAAGATAACTTATCATGATTGTGATGCATCTTATATAAGTCAAACTAAAAGACAGTTTGATACTAGAGCAAAAGAACACATTTCGGACATCAATAAAATAGTGGATCTTCTGTCGTTTCTAGCCATAGAAATTACAGTACAACCATGAATTTAATTGGAATGACGTTAAAATATTATATAATGAAACATGGATTGGATAATGAAACATCATGTATAAAAAGATCAAAGAGAGAGTTTCAGAGATGATCTACATAAAAAAACAATATGGCTTAAATAAATAAAGCAATACCAAATTACTCTCAGATTCATATTTATCATTTTTTATTCATATCGATCCTTGATTTATTTTCCCCTTTCTGATTTTAATCCTTCCATTTTCTTTTTTTCCCTTTCAAACTAATCCATCCCCTCCCTCCTCTTGTGAGGATTCTCCTTATTGCCCTTAGCGATTCACATCAGTCATTTTCATTTGAAATGTATCTGTCAAAATGTCTACTTGTGATTTATTTCTTTGATTTATTTCAAGCGGTATGCTTGTTTCCTAGTCTCAGGTATGTACTTTATTGTTAATATTGTAAAATTATTGGTTTAAGAACTTTTATATTATTGCAATATCGATTTTTGTAATAGACATTAATTAACTGTTGAGTCAATTGGGGAGAGAATACAGCAAAATGGATACGTAGTTCGTTCACACTAGCCACGAAAATCTAAGATCATGATTTAATGCGTCTACACTGAAGATGACTCGATGTGAATCGAAACGTTCGTAATTTGAAGAATATTTTAGTTTTTTCGCAATGAATTTCTTATTTTCTTTCTTTCTTTCTAATTTAATTTAGGAGGGATTATTAGTGTTCGAAATGATTGTGTTGAAACTGAATGTTATTGGCTCGCAATTATATCTGGAATACATTGATTTAATAAAAAGAATATATAATGTGTTATTTGTAACAAAATTTGATCCATCTTGGGTTTCTTTATCATATTTGAATTCACATATACAGTCGTGCTTAAAATTCTTAATATATTTTAATGTTAAATTTATAACACGACAATCCTGCTTGGCTCGTAGTCCTTTTGAATTATTTCGTTTTTAAATTTTTGAGTCTATAATATATCTATTGATTTCTTTTAATTTTTTTTAGTGAAATTGTATTAATACTTTCATTTTCATCACACGAATCTACTTCTATGTAAACGATATAGGACGCCATTTCTATTTTACACTAGAACGTTTTTTATTTCTTGCCTATACGCTTACACTCGTCAGTTCTGGATTGCACTAGTTCAATTCAGTTCAGTTTTAGTGCAGGAACAGAAAACAAACCTATAGTCTATTGAATAAAGTTTTGTAAGAAATTTAGATTATTATCATAGCTAGATAGTCGTTAATATGACAGATCAGAGTGTCATGCGCAGCCGCGATCTGCCAAACATACGATGACGTGCACCAATCAGAGCTCATCAAAATGAAAGAGGGGCGAAGTTCGGAGTAAAGTCATTCGATTTATAAAGTACCGCAATCGTCCGCCATGTTAAGTCCAATATAGTGACAATTTCAAACTAATGTATTAGGATAGATTTATTGTGTGAATGACGAAAAGCATTGAAGTGTTAATCAGTTGTATTTATTTATAACGATAAACATTGCTTATAAATACAATTGATTAACATTTCAATTCCGTCATTCACACAATAAATTCATCAGTTTGAAATTGCCGCTGTATTGGACTCAATATGGCGGACGGTTGCGATACTTTATAAATCTAATGACATTGATGATTATTGATGATCAATTGACGTGGAAAAATTATTCTCGATTTACAATATTATTAAGCGAAATAGATAGGTTTATTTTATCATACTGAGGAAGAAACGTGAGTCAAAACGTCTATTCTTTTTAATGATATGTTAAATTATAATAATTTTAAGATTTTAATAAAACATCTTGTTGCTCGTATATTTGGTCGTTGATATTTAAATTGTTTTGTTATAAAATTCTTTAATATGATTGGTTTTGCTGTTAGTTTCACTGAATCTAAATGTATAAACCAATCATATTTAAGAATTTTTTTTAAGCAGTAAAGCTGCTTTTTCTGCTGAACACAGCCTTTAGTTTAGAGTACGAGCGAGCGACGAACTCCATTATCGAATTTCGATCAATCACCATATCATTTCATTTTGCGTTTTCGAACGACTAATTGCACTTTTCATGTCTATTGAAGTGAGACGAAGTGCGATGTAATCAGAATAACAGTAAGACATTGTTAATCTTCCTGATAAATTTATAAAGTCTTCTTTATGATATTTGAACAATATAAACATTTAATTTTATTTCTTTACACAATCCGTCCGATTCAACACAGTGCTCGAGCTTTGGGGTCCACGCGTTCAATACGTAGCAACTCTAATCGTTTTTATAAAATACCTTAGTTTTTTATAAAATACCAGTTCAGTATGAGGACATACCTTGCTACGCGAGTGACACGAATCGTGATTTCGATTGTCAATTATTGAAAGCTGAAACAATACGCTACGATCCGAATGCTTCTAGCAGTTTCAGTCTCGAGCCCGAATCAGATTACCGACAATAGATAATACTTTGCCAGCTTGCACAGTCGGTAATTTGATCAAGTTTCATTCTTTCAATATGGACTTAAGTAATTCGGAACATGATTTTTTAATTCTGGAGAAATAATAATTTTCCGAGAAATGCGAAATTTGAATTTATTGTTTTTTTTTCGTGATTTTCTTGAAAAAGAATTCTACATTAGTTATTAATAACATCACTGATAATATCGAAAATTATTTTTACCCATGAAATTATCATGTTACTTGATACATGACATCGCTAGTTTACGAATTATTATTGTACAAAACTGCAATATGTCTTATTCTTGTTCTCAAAGATATCTTAAAAAGATATGGTAGTATAAAAGAAAGGCAAAGAGCCAATAACGTATAAAAGAATTTTAATTTAAATAAGCAAAATTAATACAAAACAATTAAAATAAAATAAAACAAACGTTTCAACTCTAATCGAGTCATTTTCAATGCAATCTTACAATAATATAAACATCTAAATTAAACGTTCTAAATTAAAAATTCGTACATAATCTTACAATATTCTTACAATTCCTTAATACAAAATTTTTTCTTTCTGTGTAATACGTTGCGAGTCATTTTTATCAAGAATTAACAAAGTCATAAGAAAATTCTGGAAAAGTAACCGTAAACAAAAAGAATTAATATTAATCACATAAAAATTAGTAATATGATAATATACCTTAGTAAATCTGTTAAGAGTCCAATAATACACAACGAGAAAAAAAAATGTAAAATGTAATCCATTTCGTGATACAATAAAATAGTCTTTTTATTTTATAAGTTATTATAAGCAAATTCGCAAAGGTAACAAGCATCTGACTTACATGATGTCAAAAAACGAAATGTCAAGCAGAAAAACATTATCGAGAACGGAAAAATAGGGGGAAAAAGAAAGAAGACGTTAGAAAGGAGAAAGAGAATGTATAATGTCAAAATACACAAATCCGGCAAAGACTCCGTGTCATTTTGTCTATTAATCCCATACTTCTGTTTTTTAATATGGACCATTTCAGATATCAATCTTTTTATTATATGAAGGCTCTACATCTAATATTTCCACTTTATTCCATTTAAAATTATGGTTCTATTGAGAACCATAACTTTAAATGATGGGATAAAGTGGAAATATTAGATGTAGAGCCTTCATATAATAAAAAGATTGATATCTGAAATGGTCCATATTAAAAAACAGAAGCATGGGATTAATAGACAAAATGACACGGAGTCTTTGCCGGATTTGTATTCTGACATTATACATTCTCTTTCTCCTTTCTAGCATCTTTTTTCTTTTTCCCCCTATTTTTCCATTTTCCATTCTCGATAATGTTTTTCTGCTTGACATTTCGTTTTTTGACATCGTGTAAGTCAGATGCTTGTTATTTTTGCGAATTTGCTTATAATAACTTATAAAATAAAAAGACTATTTTATTGTACCACGAAATGGACTACATTTTACATTTTTTTTTCTCGTTGTGTATTATTGGACTCTTAACAGATTTACTAAGGTACATTATCATATTATTAATTTTTATGTGATTAATATTAATTCTTTTTGTTTACGGTTACTTTTCCAGAATTTTCTTATGACTTGTTAATTCTTGATAAAAATGACTCGCAACGTATTACACAGAAAGAAAAAATTTTGTACTAAGGAATTGTAAGAATATTGTAAGATTATGTACGAATTTTTAATTTAGAACGATGTTTATATTATTGTAAGATTGCATTGAAAATGACTCGATTAGAGTTGAAACGTTTGTTTTATTTTATTTTAATTGTTTTGTATTAATTTTGCTTATTTAAATTAAAATTCTTTTATACGTTATTGGCTCTTTGCCCTTCTTTTATACTACCTTTTGTTTATAAGTACAGAGCCTTTTTACTATTTTTAATTAAAAAGATATGTCCAAAAGATGACTTTATAGGATATGATTAAAAAACGTCTTCAAGACGTCTATTAGACAAGTTTTAAAGACGTCTTAAAAATGACGTTTTTAAAACTTGCCTAAAAGTCATCTAAAAGACATTTTTTAGATAAGTCTTAAAGATATCTCTTTTGAGACGTCTTTCGGATTGTCTTTTAGACATGCCACCATTTATATGATAGACAGTATACATCATACTAAATAAAAAAAAACCTTAGTGAACATATAGATCGAAAATAATCATTTTTGAGAAAATAAACATTTTTATATATTAGCATCATGAATGACTTACTGGTTCTATTTACAGATGTTCCAGTGTCTTCCTTCCATTTCCGTACGTGCTCGGCATCTTCTTTTTACAGAGTTGTGAATTCTCTTGAAAATTCAAATCTCCGTCGAATTATTTGATATTATTTGATAAGTATTGTTGCATTTGGTAATTCTTCTATGCCATTGGCGAAGAATATATTCTGCTTTTCAAATATCCCCATAAAAAAAGTCCAAGGGATTTAAATCAGGAGATCGAAAGAGCCATGTAACATACAACATCCAATCTATTTTTGACCGAACAGTATTTACAGTGGGTAGCCGCTGTGAACTTTCTATTCTTGCTTGATGATGGAGTGAGTGTTTGCACTCGTTGGATATGATACTGTTAGACTGCTCATGAAAGGATCTCCAGATAATCTTAGTGCCGATTCCTACTATGATGTAAGAATACAAGTAGTCACAATATACAATATACAGTATACAGTAGCGTAACTCTCTGTCGGCATCTTTGATGTTAGCGTTGACCAAAATGGAGTGCACATGCGCGAAATAAGTAAGTTCCCTAGTAACGCTATCTAAATTTCTTTCTTAGTTGCACTTTATTTTTCCGCGCGCGCGCGCTCTCTCTCCCCCTCCCCCATCCCATCCCATCCCATCTCATCCCATCCCATCCCATCCTCTCCTCCTCTTCCTCGCCCCCTCCCCCCTCTCTCTAGGTCGTACGTACATCAAATTATATATAATTTAAATGTAATAAAACTAAAAGAAATATATTCATAATTGTAATGCCAAACAAAAAAATACAAAAATAAGGAAATATACAATTATATAAATGTTGTATAATACAAATATTATACTATAAAAATATTTTAATTAACGACTGCAACACGCGATGCTTGTTTTCCTGCTAGATCGCTTGCGTTTTGGTAAATTATTTTAGTAAATTATTAGAATTGCACTACATAGTACGCAGATTTTTTTAGCTAAAACGAAAGCAATCCAGCAATTATTTCCTTATCACTCACAATATTTAAACGAGACTGATGAAATTAGTGCCTTTGCAGAGGTGTGTGTGTGTGTGGGGGGGGGGGGCGGATGCGCGCGCGCATAAATGTATGTGTGTGATTTTAGTTAATGATAAATGGTTTACCTCTCATTGTATTGTTGTCTTTTCTAATTCTGTTGCTAGTGGGCTTTGTAACAACAATTTTGTTGACGCCTAACCATTTGCAAGCTACTATTATATTGTATTTTATTTTATGCATATTATAGTTTAGTACAGTGCTCGGAATTAGTTGCCCATTTTGAGCAGATTCCTGAGGCGATCCCCTCTACCACTCAAGACTCGGCGGCCGAGCCCAAGTGACGCTGTGCCCCAGGAGCGTCGCGATACAAAAAATATGCTGGGAGCATATCTTCCGGCAAATATTATTAAAATATTTTCTTTCCTACATGATTTTTATTTTAATATTAAAATTTTTTATTATTAATATATCATTAATATATAGTATTTATATATTCTACAATAATATAATAAGCAACAATATAGTAATTACGATGTAATTACAGTATTATAATAATTGCTTACTATATTATTGCTTATTATATTATTGTAGAATATATACATAATATGGTACTCCCCCCCAGTGTGACAACGAATCCGGCACTTAGGTCTACCTTATAAAATATATACAACGTGTCATACAAAATATCTTAAAAGTGTCTGACTAAAGTTAATTACATTTTGGGAAGATTTATTAAAATTATAAGGCGAAAGTCACCTTCCTCTTCGGGCGCGCATACGTTCTCAAAGTTGGTCGCTCGTTGCTAGACGAATTGGCTGCTTGCCCTGCTTTTAGAATCGCACTATACAAATCATCGCGTATTGTCATACGCTGGCTTCAAATTCTCGACTGATACACCATTAACTTCAATATCGAAAACTCGATCCGAAACACGATTTATAATCTTGTGAGGGCCGGTGAAGGGACGCTCTAATGCTCTCTTGGTACCGCCCACCCGTAGAAAAACATGGGAACATGAATATAAATTTTTAAATACGAATGCGCGTTTCTTGTGCTTATGCTCTATTGAGATTGACTTAACTTTGCGCATATGCTCGCGGAATTCCTCTATGAAAATTTGCGGACTAGGAGTGAA
>NW_011626986.1:182239-203506 GCF_000204515.1 Acromyrmex echinatior
TATGCGTAAGTGAGCTTCGTGCTCTTCAAGAGACGTCGACGCTATGAGTATGTCGTCGATGAATGCAAACACAAATTCCAGGTCGCCTAGAGCGCGGAAGATTTGACGCTGAAATGTTTGACTCGCGTTTCTAAGACCGAATGTCATGAATTTATATTCGAACAGTCCGAAGGGCGTAATGATAGCCATTTTCGGAATATCTTCCCGCCACTGGAATTTAATTGTATGCCTGATACAGATCTAGCTTAGAGAAAATGACTTTCCCACGCAGATTGGAGGAGCAATCGTGCAAATGTGGTACGGGAAATTTATCCGGCACGATAATTGCGTTAAGACGACGGTAATCGCCGCAGATCCTCCATGATCCGTCTTTTTTTAGTACCATATGAATGGGACTTGCCCATGGACTACTGGACGGACGGCAAATACCGGCTTTAACTAACCGTTGAAATTCAGCCTTTGTCGTTTTTAATTTTACAGGACTTAACTGCCTGGGGCGCGCGGATAACGGCAAAAAAAAAATCGCTACTGCAATTCGGAGTTACCTGTTCTAAACCGGTGACCTCCGGAAATTCAGATAAGATACTCGCGAATTTCGTACTGGGTTTGACCGTGCTAATGGCAAGCTGTGGTACCGATTTGACAATGCCCGACACGTACACATTATTTTGTGAATCGATGAGTCTACGACCTTTAAGGTCCGCAAAGAGACCGTAATGTGCAATCAGGTCGGCCTTTCGTATCACGACGGCCTTTCGTATAACATCACGTCGGGGTCACCAATGTGGGAATAAGTGACTCAATGGATAAGTCAGATTCTCTAGACAAGCCCACGCTTGGCGTGTGATGTGATATAGGAAATAATGATCGAGACTTTATTTATAACTGGTAATAATAATCTTTATTTCACGAGCACAATTTATGACCGTACAGGATGAACGCCTTTATTGATGTTGTTATAATTTTTCTTTTTTTATTATTTTTACGCTGCTAGGCAACTCGCTACCTACATAATCCTTAAGCTTTCTACACTCGCTGCGCTAGTGAGGTATTAAGAATTCCCCACATTACTTATTTCACGCATGCGCACTCCATTTTGGCCAACATAAAATTAGGAGAATTGCGCTACTGTATATACTGTTGTGTGGTGTAACATTGTGCATAATGACAATAGTAATACTATTTTATATTGGAAACAATCAATCAAATTTTACTTAATATGCGCTTCCCTGTGTATATAATAGCGCTGAAGTACTGGAACTGCTAATCAAAATTTGCCCAAAATTCACTCTTTTATTGCGCAATCACGGGAATGTTTCACTTGCATTCTTACATCATGATTTCTATGGTATTAGATATCCTTCTTACACTGATTTCGGAATTTTCTTCTATTATCCTTAAAAATGCAATTCTTCATATTTGACGTCGATACAGATCTAAGCCCATCAAAGTCTCGATGGCGAATTCTAGACGATCTGATTCACAAAGTGGGTGAAGATTTTAAAACAGTGTACAAGAGATTCTTCGATTAGAAAATTTTTCGGTGTAAAAACATCGTATAATAGAGACACTTCCATTAGCACGAACATTAAAAAATGCATATCTGCTATTTCTTTATTAGAGTAATACGCTGATATTTTTAGCACGACTTGTATAATCATCCGCAATCACCGATTGATGACGCTTGACTGATTGCCTGTAATTATCTTCTGTTATGAAGTATGTATGGAAATTGAATGAGGACATACAGAATGTGATTTATAAACATTGAGGTAAACATCGCATATGACATCAAAATCATTCATGATGCTACATACAAAAATATTTGTATCTCAGAAACGTTGAGTTTTCGATCTATATTTGCGAAGGTTTTTTTTTTATTCAATATAATGTATGCTATCTATCATATAAATGCTGAATGGTTTTTTGAAAATAGCCGTATATATACATATATATTCTATGTGTACAAAGATGATATGATGAAGATATAAATTGCCATGCTATTTTATACAGGAAACGAGGTAGTAATAGTAAAAAATGGTCTAAGAATATGCGGAAGTGGTGGTGCCTTAACGAATGCCCCTCTTCTTCAGAGTAAAAGTTATTTTGAAGTGAAGATACAGCAGGGTGGTATATGGGGCATTGGATTAGCTAGAAGAGATACGGATCTCAATATCGCTGTAGGAGGTAAAGACTCAGAAAGTTGGGCGCTTGATTCTGATGGTATCATAAGGCACAACGAACAAGAACTTCACAAGATTCAAAATCCTGTCCAGGAAGGAGATGTCATCGTATGTACTGCTATTTAGTTTGATATATTTTGAAGAAATAATTAATTAAACTTGAAAAATCGAAGAAATGCTTCTGATTTTTTAAAAGATTATTACAATCAATATTTTGTTTGAATAATTAAAAACTTTTTTTCAGGGAGTATCCTACGATCATGTAGAATTGAATTTTTATTTAAATGGAGAATCCATGAATGCTCCAGTTATAGGTGTAAAAGGACGGATTTATCCAGTATTATATGGTATTTATTTATTGTAATGAACAATTCACAACGAGAATTGATTAAAATGGATTTAAATTTTAATCATTTGAATTCACCTGAATACTTTAGTACAACATTCATGATCTTTACTCTTTTAGATACAATTGGATGAAAAAACTTCTTTTAGAAATTTAATTGGATTGAAAAATTGCATTTCCTATTCAGAATTTTGAACTGAAAAGTATTTACGATGCACTTAAAGAATTGAATTTTTTTTAGGTTGAGAGGCATAGAAATGTGCTTCATGTGCAATTCTTATAAATGAACAAAAATGCATTGAGATTAAAAAAGATTCATTTCAATGCGAATGTATACTTCTGAAAATCTGAATCCATTTCAATCCATTTTCGTTTACTGGGAATTAACATGTGTATGATGATTGATATATTTTTATATATAATTTATATTATTTTAACTTTCAGTGGATGATGGAGCCATTCTGGATCTATTTCTAGAAAATTTTAATTATACTCCACCAATGGGCTTTGAGAAAATAATGCTGGAACAATCGTTGCTCTAGCAGGATGATAAGAACAAAAATAACATGTATTGTTAAAATTGACATTCCTCGTTCGAGTTTCGTTAAACATTAAGAGTTGAAATTAAATGTTAAATTAAAATAAATTGTAAACAGGGAGTTACAACATAGTATAAAAATATAACATGGTATTAAAAAACAATGTAACAAATACAATTGCATGATAATATATTTTATTGAGGAGCTTGGAATAAACGATTTGCCTAAAGATGAGAATCTATTTTTTGATGTATTCTCTACGGAATGAAGATGCATAATAACTAGATTTTATATAACTAATTGAGAGAAAATTCTTGAGATTTATTAAAACAAAAAGAGATTTACAACGTTAAATGTTTGAATGAGTCAATTTAGTTCTATTTCAATCCGATGTTTATGTTACGATAATTACACATATCTTTGTATAATTGTATAATAATAGATATAATCATAAATATGTGTGTACAATTTGAGTATTATATAATATATATATATATATATATATATATATATATATACATACATACATACATACATACATATACACACACATGATTCATTAAACCTTAAACGACTAATGGTATAGTATGTACATTGGCTTATATAAGGTACCGACGGCTTTAGGCCTATTGTTCGCTTTATTAGGCTTAGTGTCATGGCATCTTGTTAATTCTCTCTCTTTCTCTCTCGCTCTCTCTCCCCTCTACACACATGCGCGCGCATATTCTCTCTCTCTCTCGCTCCCTCCCCCCCCCCCCCCTCTCTCTCTCCATAGTTATTTTCCTTTTCACTAATATTGTATTAAATAGTAAAGCTAATTAAACAAGAAAAATCTTATATTTGGTCAAAGCGAATCTTGGTATTTAAATATTTCTAGGTGAATTTATGTATGTGTCTGATTTTGCAAATCGCGACCGAAATCTTTTTCGGTCTTGAAATGCAATCGTAAGCAGAATCAAAGTAGTAATGTCACTTATTAAATTGATAAGCAATTTAATAATTTTTGATGATAATAAGCAATTTTATAAGAGTATTCATAATCCAGATGTTAACGAAAATCGTAAATCTGTGAAAAATATAGCCTCAATCAGGATTCGAATCTGGAAAGATTTCGGTTTGCGATTTGGAGAATTAGATATGTACATAAATTCACACAAAAAATTACACAGAAGCATTAAAATCCGTTTTGATCGAATCTATCTTTTGTTTAATTAGATCTATTTTCATCGGTTCAAATTCATATCATAATTAAAGCTAATGTTTCAACCTTAACATATCGAAAACTTGCATTTTTATATTATCAGTCGTACAAATGTTAGAACAATTCAATTATTGTAAATAAATATATTTTTCAAATTCATACATACTGAGATCATGCATATATATTCGACTTATAAAATTTTATCGCATTTCAAAATAAACTGCACACTACCGCATATAATATAATTAAATACATATTCTCAATCGTTTCCTTTATCTGGTATAAAAATCGATCACAGTAAGACAAGCGCCTTTAATTATAATATACAAATAATAACTAAAAAAAACTTGAAGTAACTGCTGGCGCTTATCATCGACATTATGAACTTTTCATCTAACGACGTGTCTAAAAGTTTCTTACAATTGTTTGTGTTGCAAGCTTTCTCAATACTTGCTGAAACATATCAAATCTTTGGTCCTTAATATTAGTTCTATATAAACAATATCAATAGTGTCACACACGCTTAACATTACGCATTTATGTTATATAAATAGGTCATTCGATTGAAACAATGTAATTTTTAAATTACCTGATATTATTTGCCATAACAAAATCTTATTAAATGTAACATAACCGTCTATCTTTAGCGGTTAATATTTAAATATAAGAATTTCATGGCACTCTTTTTTCCTACATAACTTACTCTCTAAATACATATGATTTGTATTCATTCGAAAGACCTTTATTATATTTTCTAGAGAGTTTTTGTAATCTATTAAGTAATTATTAGCAACTCTAAACTACTACAACTTTTATATTTATTTTATGACTGGATGATATGAAATATTTATAATGGTAACCCATCGCAGTCGCCTTATTGCACTTTCATTGCATCTGAAATTTCAGTACTAATCCTGTTAAAGTAGCATGATTAATTTTAATATACAAATGATCATCATCCAATGCCTTATATACTATCGTTTAATTAAACTATATAGGCCTGTGATAAAATAATTTAAATAATTTTATGAAATATATAAGGGAGACTTTCGATATTATAATTATGGTGTAATTATTTGAATATTGAACTCTGCTTACAGCAAAATAATGTTATAAATAATGAACAGTATAGTTTTCAACATTATACAAATTAATTGAATGTAGGACCGTTAATGATCACTCACGAGCAATATGCAAAGCAACGATGAAAAATGGATATCATTTTCTTCCATTTTCAGATATTTCCATCGGAAACATACATCGGTTAATATATGGCTTACCATATTTGTTTCATCATTTGAACAATACAAAACACTTCCGTAAATGTAAATTTGTTTCAATTACACTGCAAATAATTTCTTTAAAAAATATATACTTTCAGATATATTTACAAAAGTATAATTCGATATCTACATATCTGTTAATTATAAAAAATGTGCTTATATAAAGAATTGTATACAAAGAATACATAAAATATATCAAATGTTGAAAAATTGTTATTGCCCGTGTTTTTTCTAAATAATAATAGTATCAATGACAACTTGAGATCTTGCGCATTCTTTTTATCTTTTAAGTAAAGCTTGACCTTTTTAATAACATAGCTAGAATATTTGTGCTTTAATTAGCAGTATTTGTTATATATATTTGTATTTGGATACACGCATTATAAATAAAATTTAACACATAAAAAAAATCATTAACATCATAATTATTCAATGTTTTTATATGTAAAAAATTTGATTCTCTTCATTTGTGTATTTTTTAAGAATGAGAAATCTGTTATTTATACTTAATATTTTATTTATAAAATTAAAATCAAGCTCATATATTCTAAAATAGGATTTCAAATAGGTCAAGTAATCGAGCAAAAAAAAGATGAACTAAATAATATTTGATTCGTAAATTTCAAATATGTAACGAACAGAACGTTTCAATCTCGTTTTAATTCCTCATCCGTACATGATCGCATTATAATTTAAGATGAATTTAAAAGAAAAAATTATAAATAAAATAAAGATAAAAATAAAAGCAACAAAAAGCGTTGAATAATTGAACAAGTAAAAAGCCACATCAATGATAACATGAATAACAGTATATTAGAAAATTAAGAGATATGGAAATAATAAAAACGCTTTCCTTATTACAGATCGAATCGCAAGCTAATGATGTTCAATAATAAGATGTGATATTCGTAACACCTCTTCGTTGAAAGGCGAGAAAGAGTTGAGTCCACACACAGCAAAGTAAAAATACGTAAAAGTCAAGGAGTATAATGTATAATGTACAGCTTTTCCATTTTGTTTAACAAACAAAATGAAAATGTTATAAATTATGAACAATGGAAAAGGGTAATATCAAATCATTTATTAAAAAAGAAAGAATTTATATAGTATATGAGTGTGAGAAATATTAAATATTGTGAGAAACTTACACAAGTTAGATGTCTGCATCACGAAGTTCTTCTTTACAGTAAGTGTACAGCAAATCAAAAGTAACATATCTTAAAAATTTGATCTAAAAAAAAAATCATTGATTAAAAGTTGATATTTATTCATGGGGAAGATAATCATTATTAAATTTTAGAAATTATTCGAAAAATGTATTTTTATAAAATATCAATTTTTATGTATTTTGATTACGAATAACATTATCGATATCAGAAATTGTTTTTGATTACGAATAATCATGGATGACGGATATTGTTTTTAGTAAAGAATAATAACCATTATCAATGACCAGAATATTATATTATGAATAACCATTACCGATGATAGTGTTCACAGTTTATAGAACTCATAAATGTATTTGAATAGTCATATGAATATTATTAAGCATTAAGACTCACTTTGACAATGATATTCTTCTCTTATTTGTATTTGAACATTTCTCGGTCAATTTTCACTTAAATTATTGATTAAATTTTTCCTGTAATCATAGATTGTTATGATGGATTTTGACTGCTGTTATTCTTATGTTTCTTGTTTGTAGTTGTCTGTTGTTTTATCTGCTCCACATATGAGGCATCGCAGTCTCTGCAATTAATTATAAATTACATTGTTATTCGAAAGAAATTCAGTTTTATTCTTATATATTTTGACTAAATGAATGAATTTATTTATCTAAATCCAACATTAATTTCGATCTATTTACACACTTACAACTGTTTTTAATATTTCATAAGAAAGTATCATATTTTTTTAATGTATCCCCGCCTCAATTTGTCCCATTATTAAACACAATCCACAATCCATCACTAAATATTTTTTTGATTCTCAAATTAACTCCTATAAAAATTAGATTAAGAATTGTCACTAACAATTGTAAGTATTTTTATACAGTACTTAAGATTCTTTTACTGAAAGTTAGGCTAAAATAATAATAATCCACGAGATTGTAAATCGCTTTTATTTTATGATATAGTAGATGGTTGGAAAGAAAAGAATAGAAAATATCCTTTTGGAATCAATAAAGATCTCCACCGTTTTTTATATTCAGCAAAAAATCACGAAAGTTTATATTTCGGTTTTCCTCATATTCAAAGGTAAACTATAAATGATAGTGGAAACTACTGAAAGTATTTAAGATATTTGCAATGTGATGTCTGAACCCTGCTAAAATTATGTTGTTTATTTCAATTATGTCGATATCTATAATAGAAAAATATAATAAAAAATAAGTCAATTGTATTTAAAACTCTTTTTTCCAAAGCTTGTAAAATAATGTCGACCACAATAGAAGATAGAGGTAATCCACAGGCGTACCAATTGACTGCATATAATATTATTGAAAGTAAAAAATAAGGAATAATGGAATTTAATACAAACTTAATAATTGCGATAAAATCCTCATACGAAATGGAATATTTTTCTTACAAGCTGGTAGAAAAAGCATATCGGAAATAATTTCATATAAAAACATGGTTAAAGGATACAGGACAATGTTAATGAATGATACTGAAAAGAATTCTAAAAAGAAAATTGATCTTAAGTAAAATTAAAATTATAAGAAAACAGCTCAAATGATTAAAATTCAATACATATAAGAAAGGAACTACGAGCCAATATAATGTATTTGTTACAATATTCAAGATAAAAATTATAAACAAACGTAGAAAAATTGCTGACAAAATTTAATTGCAAAAATATAACAAAAAAAGTTTCGACTTACCTACATGAGGTCACCTTCAAGTTAACAAAAATTAAAATATGCGCGAAATTATTTTAAAAACGCAAAGGCAGAAAGAAGTTGTTTGTAGTAATTACGATATGTAGATGTGATTCGGCGGCAACTCATTATATCGGCGTTGTAACGTAATGTTCCAAGAAAGTGATAGACGTTACTTTAATGTCATGTACTCGCATTTCGGAAGATACATCCAAGAATCGTTATAGTTTAACTGTTATAATTGATAGATAATATTATACAGAGAAGTTAAAAATTAAAATTAGATTCGCCAAGAAAAGAATACAAATAGTAATGTGTCTATGAATAGAATATAATAGAAAGAAAATAAGAAGTATCTTAGCTATATGTTAAAAATGTAAAAAATTAAGAATAGATAGGAATTAAAAAGATATAATATATATCTACCTTAATTCGAGTGCACACCATAATTGTTCCCTATAAAGAGCAGCGTATCTGAGCGCGCAGCTTCGTAAAAAATAGCTTTCATTTAGTAGAGCAGCTTAATGGAAGTAGTTTTGATTCGAATTTGCAACTAGCGTCTTTGGACGTTGTTTCTTTATTTACTAATGTTCCGACTGAATTGGCGATCAGTAGTATAAAAAAAAAAGATGAGTTTTTATATCTAAAAATATCAAGTTGATGAAAGATGCATTTCTGATCGCTATTCGTTTTGTTTTGGAATCTATCTACTTCATGTTTGATGTCTTCTATAAACAAGTTTTTGGAAAGCCAATGGGCTCTCCTCTTTCTCTCATTATCGCCAACATTGTTATGGAGAACTTAGAAGAATTGGCTTTACAACAATTCCATGCCAAATCCTTTTCTATTGTATTATATATATGAATGATATTTTATTAGCCGCGCCTCCTGAATTTCTGAATTCCATTACTAATTATTTTAATTTTACATGAATGATTAAAGTTTACCATGGAAGTTAGCAGCAAGATTTAACTTTCTAGACGTGACTATCATCGTTCATAATGATATTATTATTTTTGATAACTATAATAAATCCATATGTTCTGGTAGATTTGAATTTCCATTCACATCATCCGTGTCACGAAGAACGGCGTAGTAATTAATCTTGTTGATCGCATTCTAATTTATCTCATTTACAATTTCATTAAATAAATCTTACAGAGACATACGCATCTTAACAATTGTTATCCTCTCTCTCTCATTTTTTTAACAATTAATAACAGATTGAAATCATTCTCACAATTCGATACAACATAAATTTCCATCCCATATGTTAAATCGATATCAGAATCCTTTGTTCCTGTCGCTTCGTTTACATAAAACACTATTCCTAACATTCTTAATAAAATTATTGATCGCAGTAAAGACAAATTAAATCACATGTTACAATAAAGAGTAGTATATAAGATCTCTTGCCACGATTGTGTGAAGCTACGTAGGACAGACAAAAAGAAAATTACAAACTCGAGTTTTATAACACCATTCTGATATTAATAAAAAATCAGAATCACCTTCGGTCATCTCAAATCACCACATTACTCACAATCACGATTTTGATTAAAGTAATGTGAGAATTTTGGATTTTGGACATTCTTATAATAACAGGATGATATCTGAAATGGTGCATATAAAGAAACAGCAGAATTGATTAAATTTACAGAACGACACGGAAATTCTTTTCCTGATATTTATCTTCCCATATTAGAATTCTTCCCTCCTTCTAGAATCCTCACTTCTCCCCCCTCCTTTTATCATTCCTCCATCCATATTTTCCCCTCCCTATTTCTATTAAAGTACGTTTGAATTTGCCTATTTCAAATCAATGAACATTTTCGATCTATATGTAAAGGAATTCATTTTTTGAAATTTAATTACTCTCTAAGAACAATTATAATCAGAGTACTATTATAACGAACAATTATGATGTGCACTCGAACTAAGGTAGATATACATCTTTTTAATTCCTATTTATTCTTAATTTTTTGCATTTTTAACATATGACTAAGATACTTTCTTCTTTTTTTCTTTTCATTATATTCTATTCATAGACACATTACTATTTGTATTCTCTTCTTGACGAATCTAATTTTAATTTCTAACTTCTCTGTATAATATTATCTATCAATTATAACAGTTAAACTTCTTAGATATAACAGTATAACTTCTTAGATGTACCTTCCGAAATGTGAGTGCATTTCATTATAAGTAACATCTATCACTTTTTTTGGAACACTACGTTACAATGCCGACATGATGAGTTGCCGCCGAATTGCATCTACGTACCGTAATTACCATAAATAACTTCTTTCTGCATTTGCGTTTTTAAAATAATTTCATACATATTTTAATTTTTATGTTAACAGCTTGAATTTGACCTCATGGTAAGTCGAAATATTTTGTTATATTTTTTCATTCACATCATCCCCCGTATCATAAGAACGGCGTAGTAATTAATCTTGTTGATCGCATTCTAATTTTATCTCATTTACAATTTCATCAAATAAATCTTACAGAGGCAATACGAGGCACCTTAATTAAATTTTGTCAGCAATTTTTCTACGTTTTTTATAATTTTTATCTTGAATATTATAATAAATATGTTATATTGGCTCGTAGCTCCTTTTTTATATGTATTGAATTTTGATATTATGTATTTTTTCACATCTTTTGGTAAATCAGAGCCACTGAATATCAAAAAAATAAAAAACATTTGCTTAGTAATATTCTTTTAATATTCTTTTAATATTCTTTTTGATCATTTTTATATCAAATGTTTTTTCCGATATTGTTGATGAGATTTTTTTTCATCGTATTGTATTTCCATTCTGTAACAAATTTTTTATTTTTTTCTATGCACTTTTTTTCAAGAGCAATCGTAACATGTTGCCCTTATCTCGACACGAATAAAAATAATATTCGTTTATTTCTATGAAAGGGTTTGTTGCCCTATCCATCAACAAATCACTTTCTATTTTATTATGTGAACTCAACTTTTTCTATAAAAACTAATAAAAATAAAAGATAATTATTCCTAATTTTGACTAAATTTGTTACATCTATTTTGACTAAATTTGTTACGTCTATTATAAGTTAATTTTAAAGATCTTTTATAAATTTGTGGATAAAATACTTTTCATTTACGTCTATGGAAAAGCAAAAAATTATCTCTCATTTGTAAAGGTCAGAAATAATGGAGGAAATTAAAAAGTTAGATTAATAAACTATTAATCATTAGTATGAGATAAAGAATTATTGTCCTCAACAAGTTTTATGGGACTAATAGAAACGTCAACTATGGAGTCATTAATATTTTTAATGACTTTATTTTCGATATTATGCCTTCATCGAGTCCATGTTGTATGAAGATCAATAATTAATTTATCAATTTCGGAAATTCATTATTATTAATGTACTTGACTTCAATGGAAGTAAATTGTTTTCACGAATTTAAATTTGGTTGACAATTTATGACACAATTGCATGACATTACATTGACATTAGCATTAACATCTGCAGAGGAAAAGGGGATAAAATAACTTTAAGGTTTGTCGATCTTTTCTAATTTCTGTCATGAGGTAAGAAAATGATGTAATTTTTTTTAGATTTACTACAATCTTGGTTATCATTCGTAAAAATTCGTGAAAAGTTGTTAAATAAATTAGAATTTTTCAAAATTTATATTTTTTAAGAGCATATCAATTTCATCTTGCTCTCATATGCATATAAGATGATTTTCAATAGTGAGTAAGATTACAAAAAGACAAAAATGCACTTTTTATGAATAAAAAGATTTCTTTTATTGTAATAAATACTTCTTATATTATTTTTGTTATAATATGAAGAATGCAATTAAAGAAAAATGAAGAACAGAGAAATATAAGAAAAATTAATGAATTGCATATGATGAGATTTATTTACAGAATCGAACTAAGAGATAAATAAGGTAAATGTACTATTAGATAATCGATACTAAATAATAAATTTATAGTACTTAGTCATATTTATATAATGCATATTAATAAATATGATCTACATGTACGAATCTCATCTTATCTATTATTGAAAGTCATCTTACTCGCAATCATTGAGTTTACTTATTCAGTTAATAAAAAGTATTACAATATTAAAAATGAAGAATATTAGTACGTTATTTTATACGTTTTTAACTATACTATACTGTAGAGTCCGATCGAAATTTCGATTTTAGTCAGTTTCGGCAAAAAATCAAGATTTCGGTTTGATTTCGATTTCGGTTGAAATTAAGAGAAAATTTCAGGTAAACCAAAAAGTGTACAAGTTGCAACGTAAGCTGCCGGTGAGCGTTCAAAAAACAACTGTTCAATTTTAATTATTAACTCGTTGATTAAGCTTAAGACAAAATATAAATTAATTCCTAAAGACTCCTTAATGATACAAAATGGTTATAACAGGGCAATAGGAGTCAAGCACGATAATTCTTATGCAAATCAATACGGTTAACAAAACAACTTTATTAATCCGCTTACATGTTTTGTAACAGGAAGACAGCTGACGATGAGAATAGCTGAGCACAGGAATCATATTCGAAACACAATCACACATTCGGTCATAACAGATCACCGATGGATTGGAAGAGACCTACGAATTCGATTGGGGAAATATTGCAATTTTTGGGTGAGGAACTCCAGTATAGAAAGAGATTAGTATCAGAGATGCTACACATCAGAAGACAGACACGTGACCTCAACCTGCAGACAAATCTGCAGACAAAGTAGACCTTGGAGGGGCCTTTCCCAAGGCCTACTTTCCAATTATAGACGAACTATAAATATCGAAGCGTTGATATTGCCAGCTAATCAGTGTACATTCTTTGTTACATTAATATTAAATTATTAAAGATTCAGTTTTGGTTTTAATGTCCATCTGGATTATAATTAATATCAGAGTTTTTTCCTTTTTTTCCTTTTCTTTGCAATTAACGTTTTAGATGTATTCATTCGTTTTAAAAGTTATTCATTAATTTCAACATAATTGACGTTGAATGATCAAAGATTGTTTTTGACTAAACCAATAGAATTTAAGTATTTGCGATATGATAAATTTTTGTTTTAGTAAGCTACCTTCTATTATTTACAATACATCATTTTTGTTTTCAATAAATTTATCTTTTAATAATTTTAATACATTTTAGATTGTTATTAGAGTTCGATTTTATATTATAGTTTCCGTTAATAGGTGGAGGTGGCTCATTGAGATGAATTAGTTTGTAAAAAATTTTTTGTAATTACAACATCATATTGTCTCTGAAGATGGCTCAAAAGTGAGCCGAAATGGATTAATTGTAAGCGGATTAATTATTAATAAAGTTGTTTTGTTAACAGTATTGGTTTGCACAAAAATTACCGTGCTTGACTCCTAATTGTCCTGTTATATCCAACTATTTCGTAAGTTTAAGACAATTTGAGTACAAACTTTGATGTAATCCTAATAACAACTGTGATTTAATTTCTTTAAAAGTTGAGAATGCAATATTATATTATTATAGTTAGATGTTTTAATAAAATCTTGTTTTTTAAAAAGTGCATAAATTTGTCATGATTTCTAAAAATCATGTAGTCTCTGTAGAATTAATCCAAAAATGTCGATTTCGACTGACCAAAAAAAATGTGACTTCGTTAGCTTTTTTTACTGTGATCTTATAGAGAAAATGAAAGTATTTAACTATAATTATGTTATTTTTTTATAAATTAACATAAAATAATTACATATGAATGCATCTAAAACATATTTCTTCTTATATTATTCACTTTTATGGCCAACGAAATCAAATTACAAATGACGATTTGTTATTATCTAAAGCCTTTGTATGAATTTAATATCGGCTCGTCATCTGTTATTAATTTGGAAAAATTAACAATTCATTATTTTATCCGCTTCGTCATTTCTTATTCCGCTTTCCCCTATAATTCACAAAAACTATAAGAACTCTTTCTATAAGTGTTTGTTCTATAATAGTTATTTTTTTTTGTGTGTTCCAATGACAAATCTATAAATTCCTTTTTTTTTTGCTATGAATTAACTAAAATGTCAAATATTTATATTTTGGATGACTATAACTTAGTTTCTTTGAATGTAGTCTCCCTGTTCACAGATGTCACAGAATTTGATCGAATTATTAAAAGATAGTTGGCATTTTATTAAAAAATACACTATAATACCGGAAGAGGAAGAGAAATTTATGGATGCAGTCAGTTTTGAGTTCTACGTATTTTCTGTTCAATAATAATATTTATAAACAGACTTATGGAACATCCATGAGTTTCACCTATTGTGGCAGATTTAGTCTTACAAGTGTTGGAATTACAAGTTCTCAATAATTTATCTTTCAAACCATTTTTCTTTGTCCGATACGTATGTAGATGATATATAGCGTTAACTCTTAATATCTGTTTGGATGGCCCAAATAATAATTCGTAGGAGCTCATATTGCGTATCATATCGTGCACACAAAATGAATGTCACTCTGCACGACGTGATGGGGCATGCATGCGAGCGTATTATGCAATCACGCCGAGCGTATTAAAATATGTGTTCATCGCTCATATTCAGCGACAAATGAGTCACGTGATTTCATATGTCGCTCATATAAATGGGGAGCAGCGATTTTTGACGGTAATTATATTAATTGTGTTGTGTAAAGTGCTGTAAAATCTAAAATGTCATCAAAAACGATATTACGATTGGAGCTGTCAAGTTAATGCGATTGTGCACAACAAGAAGCGGAATTACGGAAAAATAGACTAATAGCAGTTGTACGCATTAATGAATGTACAAATTTAAAAAGAAAATATAAAAAAACAGATTTTGGATTTGGGTCCTTTATTTGAAAGGTAATCCTTTATTTGATGACGTAAACATGGATTTAAAAAAATTGTTATTAAAAAATTATCAATGAATAACTAGTATACTTCCATACATTCATGAGTCGAAAAGCTCTTTTCGTCTATGATCATTTCACTTAGCCACAAGTATATATGTACAACAGCCATCTGAAAATTTCATGAAATTATCGCAAATAATAACAAATAATACAATAATTAAATAATAATAAATAATAATAACAATTTAATATAATAATTAAATTATTATAATGTATTGAGCGATCATAAAGAAAAGTCGATATAAATAAAATTGGAAATAAAAATAAAAATAATCAGAGTTAAATGAGATAAAAAATTTTTTACGCACGCAACAAATTTTTTATTGCTAAGAAATTTATATTTATTTATTTATTTATTTATTTAGTATGAATAATTATTTAGAATACGGGTCACGAAACTTAATAAAAACATATTTATTCGATACGTTTTCATTCAAAATGAAAGAATCTGAAAAACGGTGATATGCTTCACGAAGCGAATTATTAATCCTCCGTTAGTGAGGTTGGAATAAATATGTTTGCTCCACGATTCGTTTATTTTATATTGCACTGTTTATTTTATGGTTATGTGGTCTTGGCTAACTTTACTAAAAGCTTTTTTCAACTCGTTCACTAAATTTCTTAGCGGTCGAAATCATTTAGATAAGTGACATATCCTTCTAATTTTCATTTATGAGTCAGAGCTTGCTTATGCTCACGCTGCTTTCATGATATAAATTTAGATAAATTTTATATTTTATAATATTTTATGATATTTACTATTTTGAGATTAAGACAATAAGCTAAAGACTTTTTTATGACCATATCGGCACGCAATTATAATTTCTGAAATTAATTCATTTAAATGAATATATATAATAGTTCAATATCTTAACATTTAGACCATAGTGGCGCTTCGTATTAAAGTAATGTATTTAACATAAATGGTCTTATTTCCAATCTTATTATTTTTTATGAGTGTTGTGCAATGTCTTTCTCTCTCTCTCTTTCTCTCTAGTTATTTTAATTATATATAAAATATTTCGAGACTGAAGCAATTTATTTATGTAATACTAATTAAAGCATTTTTGTTTAATTTAAAGTATAAATGAATAAAACTATATTTTTATCTATAAATAAATAGATAGTTTCATGTCATTATTTATTTCTTTCACTTATTTTGTATAATAATTAGATGAAAAATGAGCAAGAAGTCGGATCGACTCCATCTTACTAGACATATTCTGAAAGTCCTTACTAACGGAGGGCTAAATGTTAAGAATTGGGCTACGTTCGGAAACATTAGCCGAGTGCTCTCATATATTGTTTTATCCTTGTGTTTATCCAATGTTAAACAGTAATAAAATAAAATACGAGGACACTCGGGTGATATTTAGGTTACACAACTTTAATAACTATTCAGATAAAAAAAACTCATTCCTAACGATCACGAAGTAATAAGAAGGAGACTAAATTTAAATCCTGAAAATGGGTTTGAAACACGGTGTCGGAAAATCCATAGGGTCTGAGCACAAGAATTGTTATAACACTTACTTAAAGACTTAAATTATAAGTAATGCACAAGCTTTCGCGTATGACGTACGATTTATTGCCGTCTCTTGGAGACACGGCAATAAATTGTACGTCATACGTGAAAGCTTGTGCGTTACTTACGTCTACAATTTAAGTCTAAGGGGCTCCGCACAATAAAAGGAACAGGGAACAGAGAATAAGAATTTCAACCTATCAGAAATCATGTATTATACACAGTTTCTGATAGGTTGAAATTCTTATTCTCTGTTCCCTGTTCCTTTTATTGTGCGGAGCTCCTAAGTAAGTGTTACGACAATTCTTGTGCTCAGACCCATAGAAAGTCGGACCGATGTGATTTTAGTGCCATCACGCCTTATGGAAAAGTTGGAAGTATTAACTGTCACGTGGACGCAGGTCACACGTATGTAGAACAAAAATGAACTTGTACCTCTGTAATATATGCATACGTTGGCAGCGCGCTCATCTACACCAATGTATGTATGTATTGATTCTCGTGCGAGCTCTCGTATTGAACGGATGTTCCCTATCCTTCCGAGATTGCGCTTGTGTGTTGTGTGTTGCATCATATAGTGCTTCGCATATTCTTTTATGATTTTATAATTATGCTTTTTTCCGTCACTTCATTCTTTCCCCTACATATTTTGGTGGCTTTTGTTTCTGTGCATCGGGATTTGTATGCGTACGGACGAAAACCCCCATCCCTCCGATCCTGAGGGCACGGGGAATCCCCCTTGTCGTTCTTCAGTGTCGCTTTCTGATCTAACAGCGTTTTTTGATCGCATTCTAACGGACTCTAATACAGTGGACACTATTTCTAATGATGTCAGTGAAGGATCTGTGGATCAAATTGAGTATACTGTTACTGTCAGTGACATTGTTCCCGTCCTGGATTTAGGTATAGTTTAAGCAAGAATAAAGGTAAGAAGAACAAGTCTTCTCCTTATTTGTGTCACCGCTCGCTATTACATGCGAATACGTGTGTAAATAACGGCTCGGCCGCTTCGAATGCTTACAAAGACGTAGCTTTATTCCGATCGCGTTCCCTAGAATCTCTTTGCATGGAAGACAAACGCCTCGGGGCGCTCGTCGACAAAGCATCTCTCTGCATCCTCCGGCTATTACACCTACTAATCGCTTCACTGTGTTAGCCGATAAATCCTCTTTCGATCCGTCACGTCCTTCTCCTCATATGGAAATTATGGAAATCGATGTCCCATTCGACAAGATCAATATCTCGGATCCTAGCGGTTCCAAAAAATCTTTTAAGAGACGTGCTGATAAGGAAGCCCCTAATGCTTCCGCTAAGAAAATGCAGGCCCCCTCTCTTCCCTCTTACGGCACTTCGAGCAGCTTCCCTGTCAAATATCAACATATCGATTCATCTTACGTTGTTCATTTCTGCCGCGCTTCGGAGATCCCGAGCGAAAGAATCAATGCACTAAATGTTAGTCGCGTTTTACATAAAGCTTTCAACCATGAGATCTTAAAAATTAAGAGCCATGGGCGGCGCACTGTTGTAGCATCTTTTAAAAAAGCAGAATCAGCTAACGCGATTATCACCCATCCTATCTTGAAAGAAAATAATCTTACAGCATTTATTCCTGCATTCCGGGTCATGAGAACGGGCCTGATTAAGATTACGTCCTCGCGGATATTTCCGACGAAGAGATTCTGAATAACTTTGAATCGCCATATAAAATTATTTCTGCTAAACGATTTAATCGAAGAATCAAAGAGGGGACGAAACTAGGAATGTACCTTCTCGCACTATCCTGGTTAAATTCACTGGTCAAAGTTTACCTCACTCGGTATCATTTTTGCATGTCCGTTTCCCAGTCCTCCCCTATATTCCGCGAGTTCGACTTTGTTTTACTTGCCTTAGATACGGACATATTAGTGCGGATTGTAAGAGCGCCCCTCACTGCCCTCGTTGCGGAAACATACAGCATGAATCCTCTAAGGATTGCTCCTGTGCTAATCTACCTCCGATAGATTACCTGTTGTAACTGCCATCAGGAATACTTTCCCTCTTCTCCGTTCTGTCCCCTTTATTAAGCAAAAACAGATCTACGCTATGGCCGCAATCGAGAATATTTCTTACGCGGACGTCCGTTTTAAACTAGGCTACGCCGGGCCTTCGGATTCTTCATATCTTCCCTTAAACTCATCATCTCCCAATGCTTTTCCTTCCCTCTCTCATCGCTTCCGCCTTTCGGTTCAGACATTGACCCCAGAGCGGGGATCCATATGTACCCGTCCTTTTTCGATAACAATCCTTACTGCTCCTACGCTGCTCAGCCGATTACCGGATGACGAACCCACATCCTCTCCCTCTCTCCCCCCTAGCTCCTATTCAATAGTCGTACAGTCTTCCAACTGAGCTTCTGCGGTCTCTTCAATACCCATCCCAAAACGGGTAACAATTTACCTCGGCAGCGAACCGCCACTGACCGGATTACGCCCCCCCCCCTCTTGGAACGAAATTTGCATAACTCATTCCTCTTCGCCTCCAATGGAAGACCTGTTTCCATCTCGACTGATGAAAGTCCCCATGACCCTTTCACAACTTCTGATCTCTCCCCTCCCCCCAGACTCCCTTCACTTCTTCCTATTACCCACTCTATTCCCTATCTCCTCCCCCTATTCTTATAAACTAGTCTTCCCTTACATCTCACCCACCCCCAACCCCCACTACAATTCATTCCCCCCCTCTATTACTCTCTCTCAACCTCACTTAATTGACTCGCAATCGGACGAGACCACTTTTCTCAACGCACTAGCCTCTCCCATTAACCACCTTTCTGGCATAATTCCCCCATCGTAAGAGACATAAATTCAAGCAGGCATACACATCCTCCGAAGCGCTTCAGGATCTTCCAACCAATTTTAACCACAATGACCAACACAACCTCAATTAATAACACTGTCTCTAGAGGACTACGCGTCGTTCATTAGAATTGTAGAGGTGCTCTAAGTAATAAAGGAGATATTGAGAAATTAGGTACCAATTACCCAATTAATAAATTAGGCAGGAGCCATAAATAAAGAAAAAGAAGAAGTATGTATGTATTACACCAAAGTACAAGCTCATTTTTGCTCCTCATTGTACATACACATATGTAAATACTGGGTGTTTCAGAGCACCCGTACCACCCTTTTAAAAGGTAGGGATGTGTTTGTACAAAAAAATGGTTCAGACAAAATTTGCAGGATTTCGGGAGATCTATCTGATGGTGACCTTGAATTTGACCTTGAGGTCGACCTTGGGCATAACTCAAGGTCAAAGTACAAATGTAAACCCTTATTCATGACATCACAAATGAAAATAGCGGAAAATTTTACGTCCGAATACGTTATCAAGCCTAGGTCAAAATTACCCTTAGAGGTCATGTGGAGGTCAAGTTACTTTTAGAGCACCCGTACCAACCTTCTAAAAGATATGGATGTGTTTGTACAAAAAATAGTTCAAACAATACTAGGTATTTACATAGCTATGATGCATCCATCTGCTGGTGAATTTGAATTCTATCTTTAGATTCATTTGTAGTCGTGTACATCGATTTTTAAAGATTCCTAATTATTAAGATCTTGAACAGTCGATGCCGCCTGTGTCAGCATTACCCAAGATGTACCACGTGGAGGTCACAAGGTCGGACTTACACCTCGTCGGGGTGCTTTTTTAAGGTGGTTCCCCTTGCCGTCACCTTTGTTCGTACGCATGTGTTCAGTCTAGATTTTCGAAGTGTCCTCCACATGCATGTATGCAGGCTGTTATTCTTCGTTGAAAATCATCCGTCACCCGACGAATTTCGACAGGATCTAGAGACTGAATGGCTTCTCGAATTCTGTTCTTCATGTCTTCTGAAGTCGTAGGTCGTTCGCGGTATACGAGGTCTTTTATTCTTCCCCACAAATAAAAATCCAAAATTGTAAGATCCGGTGATCGTGGTGGCCAGTTATGTGGACCATATTTACCTATCCATTGGCCGCGAAATATGCGGTTCAGTTGTTGACGAGCAATGACAGACGTGTGGACTGGACATCCATCCTGTTGGAACCACATATTTAGACGTAGTTGAAGTGGAATATCTTCAAGTAAACGTGGGAGTTCGTTTTCGAGTAAATCGACATACAGAAAACGGTTTAGATTTTCTTCAAAGAAAAATGGTCCGACGATATGCGTATCAACAATTCCGCACCAAACATTGACTTTCCAGATACGTTGATGATCGATTTTTCGATACCAATGTGGATTCTCTTGCACTCAATAACGGAGATTATGTGTGTTCACTTCGCCGTCACTTTTGAAGGTGCACTCATCAGAAAACAAGATACTTCTATGGAAAGTAGGTAATTGTTGAGTAATCCAATTACAGAATATC
>NW_011626986.1:204288-219931 GCF_000204515.1 Acromyrmex echinatior
AGCCTGCATACATGCACGTGGAGGACACTTCGAAAATCTAGACTGAACACATGCGTACGAACAAAGGTGACGGCAAGGGGAACCACCTTAAAAAAGCACCCCGACGAGGTGTAAGTCCGACCTTGTGACCTCCACGTGGTACATCTTGGGTAACACAGGCGCTGACACAGGCGGCATCGACTGTTCAAGATCTTAATAATTAGGAATCTTTAAAAATCGATGTACACGACTACAAATGAATCTAAAGATAGAATTCAAATTCACCAGCAGATGGATGCATCATAGCTATGTAAATACCTAGTATTGTTTGAACTATTTTTTGTACAAACACATCCATATCTTTTAGAAGGTTGGTACGGGTGCTCTAAAAGTAACTTGACCTCCACATGACCTCTAAGGGTAATTTTGACCTAGGCTTGATAACGTATTCGGACGTAAAATTTTCCGCTATTTTCATTTGTGATGTCATGAATAAGGGTTTACATTTGTAAAACGGTACTTTGACCTTGAGTTATGCCAGTAGCAGTAACAGTAGCAGTAGCAGTAGCAGTAGCAGTAGCAGTAGCAGTAGTAGTAGTAGTAATAATAGTAACGTTAAATGCTCCTTCTTATCTCTCCCCCCTCCTCCTTCGCTTATGATGCAGATAATACATTGGGTGTATACTATAACCACTCACTGAGCGCTCTGTGAGCTCTTGTATCTGTTTGATCTATATTTTTAGATCTAACGGATTATGCCAATCAAATGTAAGAGCTCACTGAGCGCTCAGTGAGCAATTGTGGTACTGAATGCACTCATTGGCTACGGTTCACTTGATGCTACAAATACTTCGAAGCACTTTTTGATTGGTCAATTAGTAAAATTCTTTCTTTCGATTGGTCAATCAGAAACTTTGAAGCATTTGTAGCGCCAAACTGCATCCATAGCCGCTAAGTCGCTACCGCTACAATGCAGGTAAGTTTGTATCTGGTAAGTTTTGATAAAGTGCTCGTGAGCAGGTAGAGCGGACTGAAAGTTAAGTTCTGTACCATTTTGCAATTTTCGCACACGTGCGAGTAATATAAATCTCATATGAAACATATGTGTAATGACATGCCATGCGGATTATTCGCACAGCGTGTGCGGACCATGATATCACTATGCGAGCATTTTATTATTTGGGGAGCTAATTACTAAATTTAATAATTTACATTATACAGAGTGTCTCACCTCGAGCATTTGAAATATCTCGCTTAGTTTTTAAGATAGGAAAAAATGTTTCAAATGAAAGTGGAACGGTTTCAAAGGGAATATATTTCGGTCATGTTTTTCTTCTATATGGAAGCGCCAAAAAGATATAATTACCTTCACTTTTTTTAATGGATTTGTATTTTTTACACTATATGATTCCTCTGATTATTCTGTATAAAAAATATATAAAAGTATTCAAATAAAAATATCAAAAAACCAAAGTTTATGAAATATTTTATACTTTATTCTGGCACGCCTGAATACTTTTATATGTAGAATAATTAGAAGAACCTATTGTGTAAAAAAATCATATAATTTCATTTAAAAAAGTGATCTTCATATCTTTTTGACCTCCATCTAGAAGAAAAATAACATAACCGAAATATCTTCCCATTGAAACCGTTCCATTTTTTCATTTGAAATACTTTTTCCTATTATAAAAACCAAACGAGATATTTTAGATGCTCGAGTTAGATGGGACACCCTGTAGACTCAAATTTACTATGGAGATAGGGTTTAGAGATACATTAAATTTTTTAAAATTAATTTTGATTAAAAAAATGATTTTATTTTTGATTGATTCCATAAACCTACCTTTTCGAGCAGACTTCTTAATTTTCATTCACAATATCCGATTTCCCACAGGAACACAAAAGGAACTGTTATTGGATTAACTAACACAGTTTTATGTTTATCGCATCTGGAATTTCAGGAAAAAATTTACATCATTAATATTTTATTAGACAACAGGTACCCGTTGTATTTTATTTTTTTAATATTAAAAAACGTCTTTTCTCTCTAAATTTACAAAATAAAAAAGAATTCTTAATAAAAAAGAAAAACTTTCTTATAAGCCTGAAAAACATAAGAAAAATAATACGTACATAGCTATCATAGCTGAGAAATTTATCGAACATTTTAAATTCTTAATTTCATCTTAGCATTTTCAAGGTTAATAGACCAAGTTAATTTATTGAAGTTATAAAGATTCTTTATTGGTCTATCTTGTTCAAAGTTTATAAGATTAATAATCTAAATTGCGAAGCTATACATGTGAACTAGACACGTAGATTACTCAGGAGCAGGATTGAGGAGCCTAATAATATAAAAAAATGTGCACGGAAGTCTATTATTACAGAACACAGACTTGAATTCATGATTTGGATTGGGTCAATGTGGAGATATTGGATGAAATTTTTCTTAATAAGAGATTAATCTCTGAAATGATAGGTACATATATAAAGAAAGTAGAAAGTTTTAAATTCACAAAGACATAGATTTATTGGATTCCATCTATTTTGATTTGATTAGTTGTATATTATGTGTTCTCTAATTGTTTTTCTTTCTGGCACTTCCCTTTGCACTGTAAAGGACAAGAATATCATATTTCCTGTCGGTTGTTTTATTGTCACATGTCATATTCGAAGTTTTCGCAATAAAAATTAATTAATTAGATTTCGCTCGTTTTTTGCAATGCAAAGTAAAAAATGACAGTCTAAATTGAGCGATAATAAAGTTCTTTAATATAAATTGATTTAGTCGAATATAATGTTAGTATGACAATAGAATATAAGAATATAAAACAAAATATGGTAAATCGAACATTTCGGAACTCATACAATATGCGAAAAGCACATATGTTACATAGTTATTGTAACATTTGCGCTTAAACAAAGCCATTGTTACAAAGTGATTGTAACATTTGCGTTCAAACGTATCAGAAGGTTGTAAAGATGCTCCTGTTTTCGTACTACACAATTCACATAAAAACAGGAGAATCAATTCTTCAAAACAATTATAATATACTATGTCCCGTTGACCATAAGATCATTCATCTCTATGACTATGTAACATCCTTCAAGTATCGCTGAAGAAGGACCCGTGAGTTCCGAAATGTTCGATTTACCATATTTTGTTTTATATTCCTATATTGTCATACTAACATTATATTCAATTAAATCAATTTATATTAAAGAACTTTATTACCGCTTGACTTAAAAATTAATTATTTACAGATTTTAATATATTATTCAGCATTATTGAGATCATAACGATTAAAACGGACTATCTATATTTAAAGTAATAATAATAAATAAATTTCAAGGCTAACGAGAGTCAACGCGGAAGAGATTGCGCACAGTTATTGATAAGTAAAATTACTTCTTCACAACATTGATGTCTTCTTTATTTCAAAATATTGAACGTTTCGACTCGCTTTGTAATCATCCTCACCAATATAACAATTGAATTTCATTAAATTCAATCTAAAATGTTAAGCGGTTCGTCCAGAATGAGTCACTCTCAAATTCGAGAATGTCTCGATTGCGCACATTATCGGTCGGACACGGTAGTATTTCCCAATCGGACACAGATTCGATTGCACACGAATCCGATTGCATACAAATCCGATTACGCACCGACCCGATTGCGCACCGTCTCGATTACGCATGGATCCGATTGCGCACAACCCGATTGAACACAGACTGTCTTCATACTTCACTGTCTTTGGGTTATAAACTTTATGGGTTCCAAGCGGACACTGTCTACGCTGCATCTTCTAAGCGGTTAGGCCTCAAGTGGGTAGAATACATTATCCTTTTTTTGTTCATGGCGGCGTAGCTGCTCCGAATCAATAAGTACTAGTACACTCCAATGTCTACATGGCAGATTTTCTAATCTCACCAACAGTACAATTATAGAAATTGTGCGTCCCTTTGCAGGGTGGGGGAGGGGGGGGGAGAAGGTGAGAGCTCTGCGTGGATATATAAACACTTATTTATGTTTTTTCATCATCTAATATTTTCCCTGTTTTTTCAATCGTTATTGCATCTGATTAAATCTGTGTGTAATCGGATCGTGCGCAATCGGATCGGTGCGCAATTGGGTTGATGCGCAATCGGTCCGTGTCTTAATGCAAAGCTGTGTGTCCGATCGAGTCCGTGTGCGATCGGATCCGTGTCCAATCGAGTCTGTGTCCGATCGCGTCCGTGTCCAATCGGGTCCGTGTCCGATTTGGAAATACTGCCGTGTACGATCGATAATGTGCGCAATCGAGCTTCACTCTCAAATTCTCAAAACTGTAATAGATTCTCGAACAGAGCATTCAACACATTTAAATACGTCTTTAAGATGTATATGACACACGGAACCATGTATTGAAATTGTTTTCGTTATAGATGTTCGTGACACGTGTCATTATTTAATCAAAGTGAATTATCGCATAAGGAAATCCAAAATTTTTCAAAGCTTCTTACTTAATATGTTGAGTGTTCTGTTTGAGAATCCACTACAGTTTCGGGAATTTGAGAGTGACTTATTCTGGACGGACTGCTTAATGTTTTAGACCGAATTCAATGGAATTCAATTGTTATATTGCTGAAGATGACTACAAAGCGAGTCGAAACGTTCAAGATTTTAAAATAAAGAAGACATTAATATTATGAAGAAGTAATGTTACTTGTCAATAACTGTGCGCAACCCCTTCCGCGTTGATTCTCATAACTTTGAAATTTATTTATTATGATTTATGTTATTAAGATCGTTCTAAGACGCATAAGAACATCGAATTATTAAATTACTAGTCAATTTAACTCGTGATATTATTGCGGTAGTTCAGTGGAGTTTGCGTTTCAAGACTGAAAAATTCTTTCGGCGCGCAGTTAAGGGCTCCTACAGACGAGCGACGACTTAGTGCCACAATTGAAAGTGCCGACCCGTTCGTACAGAGCTATTCTGTGGCGCTATAGAATTTCGCGACATTTTTGTGTAGCCAAAATCGCTCGTCTTAGAATCCCTATATCAGAAGTCTGGTCACTGAGATCTAGTGAAGAATTAAATGGCGTCTACTGACTCGTGTGTCATATTATGTCATAAACGTATGATTAAAAATATTACGGTTAGTATTGTGACACTTTTATTTTATTAATTATAAGATACATTCTTGCGTAAGTGCAATTATTATATCGAGTCTTGCTTTAATTGGCAATATATAACTGTAAGAACAATTTCAGTAAATTAAGTTAAAAGTAATACAGTAATATGCAATTTATGTTTAGATTCTGTTGGATGTAAAAGTTATACACGTATAAAATATTCAAGATTGATTCAATGTTTAAAATATTTAAAAAAAAACCTTATTGTTTGTTAACGAACAAGTTTTTGAATATATTTGAAATATATTGGAAATGGAAATAATTATTCGCAATTATTCTCCCATATTTAAGAAATAGTAAATGTAACTTTAGTAATCTCTTTTTTAAAAAAATGCAAACCATTAATTGTGAAACAATAAAAGCGAATTGTGCGCAATACGAAGTACCCAGGGAAGTGAGTGATATGGATACCCGTTTCGATGTGAGTATCCACTATATGCTATAAATATTTGCGTGTAAGGAGGATGTTAAAGAAGTCCGATTTTTGAGTCTCCGGTGGAATCTTGATTAACCAAAAAAATGATTATTTGGGATCTATATGAAACAATAAAAATAGTTTTATTATATATCCCAGAAATGGGAAAAGTAGATTTTCTTAATGTTAGTATCTCCTTTTGTAAGTCGCGAATTTTCGTATACCACACTAGAACTTATTCACGATCACGAATCGGATATATTGCAAAAGTTTTTCATGATAATTAACACTTATGTTAGAGATATTAAGGGTCGCTTATCATTATTCTGTTTTTAAAAATAGCAAATTATGGATATAAGGAATCTAAAAGCGTCCTTGCCATTCAGTTTTATACATAGAGTTGCGGGTAAGCAAATTTTTTATCAAAATGGATCTAAGAGTGCTTTGTAAGATAAGTTAACTATGAATCTATTAATTAAATGAAAATATCAATGATAGCAAATTCAAAATGACCGATCTATTATAGTTTTCTTGGTTTTTCCTATTATTGGATACACTGAAGTTTCTTTTTTGAACTGCGTTCGGAAATATCACTCGAATGTCCGTGTATCGTTTTATTCTTGTTGTTTACCCAATGTTAAACAAGGATAAGATGATACACGGGAGCACCCAGATGATATTTCCGAACGCAGCTTATGTGGATTAAATATTTTATTGTTTTGTAGTATTGATGATCTTTAGTACCAATTATTATGAAAAACTGCAATATATCCAATTCATGATAGTTCTAGCGTGGTATTCGAAAATTTAACTTACAAAAGGAGATATAATATGTAAGTTAAATTTTCGAATACCACATATAATATCAAAAAAATCTATTTTCCCCGCATGTCTGGGATATAAAACTATTTTTACTATCTCATGTGATCCCAAACAATTTTTTGTGATTAACTAAGATTTTGCAAGGGCCCAAAAATTGAACTTTTTTAACATCCTCCTTTGTTAATTTTAAAGGTATGTGTTATAAAATCATTTGTGATGATTCTCATTCAATTTGCAATTAAATATTGTAAATAAACACATTTCCAAATTTAATTTGCTTTGTAGGGACTGTACGATCAGTACATCCTTAATTCAAACTATTTAACTATAAACAAAATGGAAATTAGTATAAACAATTCTAAAACGCTTTTAAAACTGACAAAATTACACGTAGATATCTGTAACATATAGCGGATATCCACACTGAAACGGATACCCGCATCGCAGACGGTTCAATGGGTACTCGCATCATACACATACGATTTTGCGGGTATCTGAATTAGTGAGTACCAGAACTCCAGAGTCGTATGCACGGGTAACGGATCTCGGGCGGATACCCGAATTTTATGTTATCCAGTTCCCTTTCCGAGCTCTATTTTTTATTTGTCGCTCGTTATTCGTTAAAAAGTTATTAACCAAAAAAGAAATAACATCCTATTTCTGTTATATACAATATTAATCTCCATATTCCCTCTACTAAGAGGCACTGGATTTTCTCCGCGAAGCGAGTTGCATCCCACTTCCCCCGCTGCCAAGGGGCGCACGACTTCCCACGCGAAGAAAGGTCTATTTCATCCCCTCCCTGTCTAGGGACCCATGACTTTCTACGTGAAGGGAGGTCCATTCCACTTCCTTTTTGCTTAGGGGTATACGTCTTTTCACGCGAAGGAAAGTTCATTCCACCTCTTTCCGCCCTTTCATTCTCTCTTTTATTTGGTTTCTAACTCCGTAAACGGAGCCATTCTGGCTAATAATGATAGAAATAAAGTCTGAATCGAAAGTTTCAATCAAAGATGATGCAATGCACGTGAAAATGGCGCAGTCCGAACACCGAGTGCCTGCGTGTACGGCGTCGTCATACCACTCAAACGCGCGTTAGGACGGACGATCGGATCGTCCAGATCTAGTATGTCCGATGAATACACCTAATATTCAAGTAAATGAATAAAAAATAAATGAAAATACTCATTCGAATACATCCCTTTTTTATTTGTTAAGAAATGAATGAATATTTTTTTATTCCATTTGAATGAATATTTTTTTAATATGATTACGAATATTCATTTCATATTCACTTTTACTTTGTATTATCTGCACATAGCTTGCAAATCTACAAGAGAAAACAGAAATCTATAAAAACAATGGCTACGCGATTATACGCTTAGTCCACGACTTATATGGGCATTCTTGTTTAACCTATAGATTTCTATAGACAGACATTTATTAGAATAAATAATAAATAATATATCTCGAAATTTAATATTCACAGACCATAATGAACGTCGCGTCCAAGATATCCTATAAAATATAATATTACTATTATAATCGAAATTATATCGAAATATATATGGAGCTCTATCAAATAGACAGATTGATAAATAAAAAATATATATCTTTCTAAAATATTTTTCAAAATTTCTAAGTTTTCTTTATAAAATTTGAATATTATAATGACAAAAATAAATAAAATTCATTTTTTTTACTTAAAGTCATCAAAGTACCGGTTATAATTAAGAGATAACAATTGCTTATTGCTTTCTTTTTCAGTTTATATTTTGAATATGAATATTCGTTAAATATTCATAGTTTTTTGTGAATAAATATTTTTTGAAAACTCAAAATTTTGAATGAATATATGATTACATTTTTTTTATGTGAAAATTTTGAATAAATACAATTTGAAGTTCAATTATAAATTTTTATATTCATCGGACATACTAGATCCACAAACAAAGCTATGAGTCTCTTTCACCAACTTCTGGTTAAATTAATCGATGATTAACTCGCAGAAATAATAACAATTGTTTAATGTATCAGAACGTTTCCTCTCTCTTCCTCTTCTGAGAAAACTATGTTTAGTTCTCACATTGATAGTTTAATTTTCATCATAATGATTGAATTATTGATTGGAATTAATTGAGGTTAGTGAAAGAGACCCTTAGTCAAACAAAACATGGTCAAATCTGGAATATAAAAAAATTTCTTTTAAACTGCGAAAGTTTAAACTCGGGCCGAAACATGTCCATCGCGGCTGAGCTCCGAGATTTGTCCCCTTTCCCTCCCTGCCTAGAGGCGCACTATGTACTTCCACGCGAAGCGAGGTCTACCCCACAGTGGAAAGATAAATTTGTGCATAATGATGGCAAAGGATGAGACACGATTTGCCAACCACTCATGGGGGATATTTTATATGAACAAATTTCAAGCATTCACAGATGATTGCTAATAGAGAGCCTCTGAAGAAGAAAGTAGCAAACTGCTCCTTCTCTGATTGAACGCGGTCATCAAAACTCCATAAGCATGGAAGAGATTGGAGAAACTGTCACGTGATGTTCCCGTCTTGATTGGACGCGGTTATTGAAATTCTTTTCATGTGACTAATTTACCACTCTCTCCCTCTGAGGCTCTCTAATTACTAATAAAAGCACAGTATTGGAAGTTAAAATAACAATATATTAATAAAAACTGTTAAAATATAAAAATATTATAAACTTCAACATTATTATTAAACAGAAATGAAATCGCATATTTTTTTCTTTTTGACACGAATGTATAAAAAGCTGCCGTTAAAGAGCAATCAACAATACATTGGATTTTCATAAAATCCTTCCCATGATTGGCTGTCCGTTCTCTGCTACTTTTAGGCTACTGTGCATCCACAGGAATGGCTCACCTTGCTTCTTTTCACCCCATTTCCCACTCTGTCTAGACAAAGAAGGAGGTGAGGTGGAAAGTCTGATACTCCTAGACCGAGTGCAGAGTGGTTCTTAATAGAATTTTTCTAACAAGAGGTAAGTCATCGAGTCATGATTTTTGATTGGTTCTGCTATTCAGGGAATGAAAGCGATAGTAAGACAAAGAAAATAGCTCGTTGCTTTCTCACATTGTCTTATACCCATGTTCCCTGTTAATGGCGTGCACGTGTGCGAAACAGGTTTCGTAACTCTTACTAAAGGAATTCTAGTTCTTAATATTGTATAACAAAACAGAAATAAAATATCCTTAAAATTAAAAAAAATTTTTTTGTTAATAACTTTTTAACGGATAACGAGCGACGGCTCTTGGAGTTCACTCAGGTTCATGACGTTGACAACATATACAGTAGTGTAGCAAGAGGGTTGCGATCTGCCCCGGATGCCGTCTGACAAGGGTGTCAATCAGTATTACAAATTCAGAGCTGGTGGCAGCACACGATTAACAGGCCGCTCGCCAGGCCGCTGACTGGTGGCGCTGATCGCGTGCTATCCATAGACTAACAACAGAGAGGCTAGTATTACATTTGTCGTATGATAAAGCCTATTGATTGGCTGCAGGAAAGAGAAGTTGTCGGATCTCTCTATCCCATGGTCAATCAATGAATTTAAATTGGTCGCGTTCAGCAGATCTTAACTATTGCGGAGCGGATCAGTGAGCGCTCGCTGCTATTGGATGATCTAAAAAAATACACCAATAGCAGCAAGTGTTCACGTATCCGCAACAGTTGAGTTCATGGTGGAAGGGATAACATGGTGTGGACAGTGGCATAGTTTCCACCGAGGGTTTAATTATATTCTGGATCAGAATATAAGAATCAACCAATTACAATCGAATATTCCCTGTTACAGTCGAACGACATCTGGGAAATGCTCGACTGTAGTTTGTTAGTTCTTACATTCTGATTCGGATTAAACCAATGGAAACTAGGCCAGTGTCTCTTCCTAAGTCTCTGCCCTCTCTTTATGGATTGTTCGTAAGAAGGAAGCTACCAATTGTGAAACATGGGACGGTATTCACACCACATAATACTTACACAAAGAAAGATTCACCTATTTCATGACGCGAATCAGTATTCATAATCGATTCTTGCATTTAAGACTGTCTTAAGTACAGTCTTAAAATGTCATAAGTCAAGTCCGAGGACTATATTAGCATCTTAAGACATTATATTTAAGACAATTTTCAAATAAAAAACGGACTATGAATACCATCCCATGTTTTTCGCGTTTCATAGTTGATAGTCCCTTCACACTATAGACACGGAGCAAAAGTAGGTGTGGTTTGGCCGAATTGCACACACCATGTAATAATACTTCCACCATGATTGAGTCTGCTGAACGCGATCAATAGTCTATGATATACTGCCAGCGGTTCCGAATTTGCAACACTGGCGTCAATTCAATAGTAATATAAGCAAAAATTTGGAATAGAAGATTTTTTGTTACGAAAGACAAAAGAGACAACAAACTATCTCGAATGAAAGATAAAAGAAAGGAAATTAAATTTAAATCGTTTATCAAATTGAAATCGTTAGCCGTTTAGTACTTAGCGTTTAACGTTTTCTTGTCATTAAAAAGTTAAGATAAGTATTTAAAACATTGTAAAAGTATTAATTTAAAACATTGTAAAAAATAAAGAAAGAATTTATAAAAGATAAATATTTATTTTATAAAAAAACAAAATATATAATAAATCATTAAGAATATAATGTTTCAAACGTTATAGTACGAACGTACAAGTATCGGCATAAATGCCCTCACAATGCCTAAAGTTGTATCATTATTTCCTCAATAATACTATTATATAACAATAAAGATGCAACTTTATATGTAAAAATATTTTTGCATAAATACTGTTCAGTTATTTTGTAATAAGTAGTTTGAATTAATGAAAATTAACAAAATTTTCTCGAAATTATCTTTTGTCCGATTTCTTCAAAATAAATATATAAATTACAATTAAAAGCAAGAAACCTTCAGGCGCTGAATATAGAAAACGAAAATCAGATAGGGATAAAGAAAATCAAAAGCAGGCTGGCTCTTTTTTAAAGTACTTAAAACAAGAGCAAAAGCTCTTTGAATGAATATATAAACAATAGAGATAAATGATATTTATACAATGAGATTGAACAGTTTGAACGTAATGAAAATTTGAATACAACAATAATTCAAATAAAGAAAACCAAGATCGATCAAAGTTGGATGTTGGATAGATTTCAATTAATACATTATATATTCTTTTATTAAATCAATTTATTCCAGATTGTGAGTAACTAAATTATGTCGATAACTAAATTAGATTGCAACTCTTATAACTCGAAAAGTACTTGATGAAAATGAACTTAATGAATATTAATTATAGTGTTTTAGCAAACTCTCGAAATAAGCACAAAAATATGTAATGAAAAATGGGGAGTTTAAAAAACCATTTAAAAAAAAGTGACCTTAACAACGCCACCTAAGATCAAATGGTACCATCTTATGTCTTCTCAAAGTCCCAAAACTATTGTCTGAAACATTTTTCTCTAAAATGCACTGTTCAAGAGATATTTGATATGATCGATTAAAATGGGATACTCTGTATGTCAAGGTCAAAGTCATCGAAGTGGTTTTCCCTAATCGGCATGTTTATCTTTGCAATAAATTTATTTACAGATTTCCAGCACATTTGCTCTAATAGGATGCCTGATTGAGCATCAAATTATTATTTGGAGTACAAATTAGTTCGGTCCGTTTTCCAAAAGATAGCTCCGGCTGTTGTGAACAGTTCATAATGACAGCTGATTTTGGTTTTCAGACAGGTTAGACATCTGCTGATAATATTCAGTTTATATCGCTTTGAGTTTCATACAAAAACCTTGATTTTTACTGTGTTTGAAATGTCGAATTTTGTGTTAACCAAGCAGCATTTGCGGGAAAGCTTAATTTTCTGCTTTAATTGGAAGAAAAGTGCAGCTGAAGCTTGTCCATCGAATGCTTGTTGAAGTTTATGGTTACACTGCTCCAACTGATAAATCATGTAGGAAATGGTTTCAACGTTTCAAGGATGGAGATTTCAGCGTTGAAGACAAGCCTCGCTCTGCACAGCCAAAAAAATTCGAAGACAAAGAATTAGACAGAGAAGCATTACTCGAAGAAGAGCAGAGTCAAACGCAAGAAGAGGCTTGCAGAATCATTGGGAGTAACTCAACAAGCGGTTTTTGCACGATTGAGAACCATGGGAATAATTCAAAACAAGGAAATTGGGTGCCTTATGAATTGAAACCGAGAGACGTTGAAAGGCGATTTTTCACTTGCGAACAGCTGATTCAAAGACAACAAAGAAAAGGTTTTTTGCATCGGATTGACTGGAGATGAGAAGTGGATATTCTACGACAACCCCAAGAAGAAAAAATACTATGCTAAAGTACTATGCCGGTCAATCGTTGCCATCGACCTCAACATCAACACCAAAGCCGAACATTCATGGTTCGAAGATCATGCTCTGTATCTGGGACCAAAAGGTTGTTGTTTACTATGAGCTGCTGAAACCTGGCGATTCCATTACGGGCGATCGGTATCAATTGATTCGTTTCAGCCGTGCATTGCGAGAAAAACGGCCGGAATACAACCAAAAACATGATAAAGTTATTTTTCTTCATGACAACGCTCGGCCTCATGTCGCAAAAGTCATAAAAAAATATTTGGAAACGCTCAAATGGGATGTTTTACCGCACCCGCCGTATTCTCCGGACATTGCTCCTTCTGTTTACTGATTGTTCCGAAGCACGATTTGGCAAGTTACCGGTTCACTTCTTTCGCAGAAATCGAAAATTGGCTCCAAAATTGGATCGCCTCCAAAGACGAGTCAGTTTTTCGAGATGGAATTCGAAAATTGCCTGAGAGATGGGAAAAAGTAGTAACCAGCGATGGACAAGACTTTAATTAATCTGTTCATTCATTTTGTTTTGAAATGAAATGCATTTTTTGAACACAAAAAAACGGACCGAACTAATTTGTACTCCCAATAAATTGCTTGTCAATTTAATTTGTAATATACTACACTCAAATAACAAAACGTTCCTTGGCATAAGAAAAGAAATAGTTGCTTAGCACAAGTTTCTCTTCAATTATCATCATGTTGCAGAGTAATACGAGGGCAAGTCAATAAGTTCTTAGAAAATCTGTCAGAAGGCACTCGCAATATCATATCAATTACTTTTTGACAAGTAGCATCTTTCAGCCGATTACTGTCAAATTTAAAAAAATGAGTGGAGTTCATTGTATGGTTTTATTTCTGTAGACTAGATTAAAGCGAACAACCTTTGTATTTTTTGCAAAATGGAAAAAAAACCGAGTTTCGTGCAGTGATCAAACATCTACATAAGAAACATTTAATGCCGAAAGAAATCAAAGTTGGATAATATTCATAGCACATTTGCACCAGCGTTTGCGACTGTATACAATTGGGTGAATGAATTTAAACGTGGTCGTACATCCACATGTCATGCATCCTCGTTCGGGACGTCCAATTGAGGCTGCTACGCAAAATTATCGATAAAGTCCACGATATTGTTTTGACTGATCGACGAGTGAAAGTGCGCGAGTTTGTTGAGGCCATAGGCATATCACAGTGATTTCAATTTTGCACGAATTGGGTATGAAAAAATTATCGGCAAGAGAGGTGCTGCGTTTGTTCACTGTGAACTATAGGCGCGACGATTTCAAAACAATGTTTGGAGATGTTTCAACGTAATCCAAATGAATTTCTGCGTCGATTCATTACTGTGGACGAAACATGGATCCATTACTTCACACCTAAGACGAAGGAACAGTCAAAACAATGGACTTCACCGAGTGAATCAGCTCTAAAGAAGGCGAAGAAGTCGGTCGGAAAGATGATAGCCACAGTTTTTTGGGATGCACGCGGTATAATTCATATTGATTACCTTTCATCGAAGCAAACGATCAATTACTACGCAGCCTTATTGGATCGTTTCAACAACATTTTAAAGAAAAAACGTCCTCACTTGGCGAAGAAGAAAGTGCCCTTCCATCAAGACAATGCACGGGTTCACACGTACCCGGCATCGATGGCCAAATTCAACGCATTCCGCTATGAATTGCTTCCCCATCCAGCATATTCGCCAGATTTAGCCCCCTGCAACTATTTCCTATTTCCAAACCTGAAGAAATGATTCGGAGGAAAGAGATTAATCAGAGAACAGCTCATCGCCGAAACAGAGGCTTATTTTGAAGGGTTAGACAATCATATTATTCGGATGGCTTGAAAAAGTTGAAAAATCATTGGATCAAGTGTATCGAGCTGAAAGGAGACTACGTTGAGAAATAAAAATGAATCGATAAAAAAAATGTGTTTTACTATGTTTTTCTAAAAACTTATTGACTTGCCTTCGTAATAATTACATTTAAGATAACCTAGAGACATGATGCGGAGAACAGTTGTTGGCGCAAACGAGCGGAAATACTATAGCAAACTTATTACCATAAATATTGCTACAATCTTTTAGAAATCGTTTTCGTAAGATATTTAGTCCACATTTCTGTCAATTGAATGGAATTGGAGTGTCGTTGAGCAGTATGCGGCATCTCTATCAGAGGAATGCATCGAGTTAAATTTCTTGATTTAAACAAATGATATAGAATAGAATAAAAGACGCAGCATTAAAAGATTTTTCAGCTGTGTTTTAATAAAATAATTTTTTGAAGTGAGTCCCAAGGGCTCTAAAACGAAAGCATAATATATTTTTTTAATGTTTATCAATTAAATGAAATCTCCTGATATTTTAAAATATTATTACGCTTGTTATGCTTACCGAGGACTTCGATAACAATTCATTCACGTTTGGACAGCTCGACAACGCTCGTTCAGTTAAAATACCGCCAGATTACTGGCAACTTATGGGAGTAAGATTTTAGGAAAATGTTTCCGTCATGTTGCCTTATGATTTCTAACAACTTATTATCGATTTATAAGAGGGCAACTGTTGCCATCGAATTGCTCATAAGAATTAATGACAATAAAATTAGTGGCAATCTAATAGGCAAAATCGGAAGCTGTTTTTCTTAAATATTGAAGGCAACTTAAGCAAAGCACTTTCAAACAAATTGACAGCAATCTATAGGCAATTTGCTATGTGCATAGTATAAATACACAAGTTGAAGCATCACGGATAATGGCAATAGCATACTAGAAACGACCAATCAAATTTGTGCTCAAATTCATTCTCCTACTGCGCATCCATGGGAATGCTTCACCTTATATATA
>NW_011626986.1:219979-237764 GCF_000204515.1 Acromyrmex echinatior
ACAGCCGGTCGCCAGTTTGCTCCGAGCAGTCTGAGTAGAAAGACGTGCGTGAAGTGTTTTTCGACTTTGTAACACGGCGTGATGGAGCGTTCGCTTGAATAGCGATACGCCATCAAGTTTTGCGTGCGACTTGGAAAGAATACAACCGCAACATTCCAGATGCTTCAAGAGGCCTTCAAGGACGACTGCATTTCAAGGTCACAGTCCGAGAGGTGGCACAAGGCGTTCAAGGAGGGAAGAGGTCGCCGACGAACCCCGTTCTGGACGCCCAACAACAGCCAGAACCGACGAAAACGTGAATCGTATGTGCGAAGTTTTGCGTTCCGATCGTTGATTGAGCATCCAGTACATCGCTGACACCCTAAACATGTCCACATTTGCGGTACATGGGATAGTGACGGAGAATCTGCAAATGCGCCCGGATGTTCGAGTACGACCCAGAATCGAAAAGGCAGAGCAGCGAGTGGCACTCAAAATCATCCCTCCGCCCCAAGAAAGCGCGAATGAGCAAGTCTCGCATCAAAACGATGCTCATTGTCTTTTTTGACGTCCGAGGAATCGTCCATTTTGAGTTTGTACCGCAGGGAGAAACTGTCAACTCAGCCTTCTACCTGGAGGTGCTCAAGAGATTGAAACGCCGGGTCGCGCGCGTGAGGGCTGACATAAAGACGCAATCAAGCTCCACCATAACAATGCCCCCAGCCACACGGCCTTCATCGTTGCCAACTACCTGGCCCGGAGCAACACCCCAGTGGTCCCCTAGCCCCCTTACAGTCCCGACTTGGCTCCGTGCGACTTTTTTTTGTTTCCCCGTCTGAAGAGAGAGCTGAAAGGAAAGCATTGGGAGTCCGTGGAAAATATCCAAAAGCATGTTACAACGTTCCTAAGAGACATTCCCGTCGAGGAGTTTCAGCGTGCCTTCCAGGCGTGGCAGACACGTCTCCGCAAGTATATTGATTCAGGGAGAGAGTATTTTGAAGAATTTTGAGCATTTGTACCGCTACGATCAATAAATCTATTTTTCCCAGAAAATGCGCATTACTTTTATAATGGACCCTGTATACATGTAACATAGACTGTAGATTTTTAGCGCTGGCAGTGAATTGCGAAACACGATCTAAGTCCGAAAAAAATATTCGGCGCGTGTTTCAAATAACATATATATGTATGTATATAAATTGAAATTTAAACGTTTTGTTGTTCAAAGCAAACTTTCGAAAGAAACTTTCGATTGAATCACGTTTCTCTATAAAAATTTTATTACAAACGGCGCTAATAAAAGTGAACCTAAAATTCAAACATAAACTTCAATTTTGATGATGTACACGGGGCAAATTTTTTTTGCAAGTTTCTTTAATTATATCGTAAGGCTTAAACATTTTATATTTAAAATTATTTTTTAATCATTACACTACAGTTTTTTTTACAGTAGAAGTGTAACGATTTAAAATGAGCAATGAATTTTCAGGAGCACTTCAAATTGTTATTTCAACAAAAATAATCGTACTTACGACACAATTGAAGAAACTTGCAGAAAAAAATTTTTGTTTACCTCGTACATACCATCAAAGTTGAAGTTCATTTTTTAATTTTACAAGATTTACTTTAGATAAGCGCTATTTGTATTAAAATTTTTACAGAGAAATGTGATTCAAAGGTTTCGAAAGTTATGCTTTGAATAACAAAACAGCTTTTTCAAACATTGCTTCATGATTATTTTTCAAAGAGATACGAATGACTTTTGAATTTAGTTCTTTTTAGAATGTTGTATACAAATTTTCAAAATGATAAAAATTATGAAAAAAATACAGATTATTCTAAATCACATTTAAAAATAACACGCAAATTTGGTGATGATTTACTATCTGGATCATAAGTTATTTTAATATACGTAAATAGTAATATTTTTTTAATCTGTGCTCTAATAACAATGTATGGAAATGTATTAATAAATGATAAAAATCTCAATTTTTAATGTAAGTACATAATGTATTCAAGATTATTCATGTATAGTTACATTGCAATGCATAAACTAATTGCCCAGTAAATAAACAAAATATTTATTTATTTTATATCTTTATAACTAATCAGTGAATCGTTATGAAACTTTGCACAAATTACATTGAATATTTAAAAAACTTTTACAAAAAAAATTTAGATTTTTGTTATCATTAAAAAAATTTTAATTTTTAACAATAAGAATAATAACAAATAAAATAAATAAATGACAAAAATGAGTTATTAAATTAAAATGTAATCTTATTCACACAACTTTCATATGTATTGTATATTTCGTTTGAAGTGTAAGTATTTACACATTTCCAAATTAATTTTCTTTGCAGAAACTGTACGTGTGATACATCTATAATTTTTAAATGATTTTAAATAATTTTTGTTGAGAAATAAATAAAAAAAATTTCAAGATAGAGGAACTTCGTTAAAAATAGTCTTAGCGAGATCTTTTAAAAAACATTTTAAAGCTTAAAGTTTTTACTTTTGAAATCAGTAATTGAGAATAACCCAACTTTCTTTTACGGAGATATAGATATATAAATGGAAATCCGTCAAATCTAAAAATTTACAAAGTTCCATGACCTGAATTAAAAATCGTAAGCACATTCTGTTTATAGCTTTTAAAAGAATAAATCTTTACCTTTAATTTGTTTTTTTGTTAAGAGTTGTATGATTTTTTTTACAAAGTTATTCAAGTTGAAGTAAGAAGGATCGTTTTTGCTTCAGTGTTGATTAAGTCCGCGAAAAAATCGTACGTCATCAAAACAACAAAAAATGGATAAAAATTCGCTCTTTCTGTAATCAGAATTTTGCAAAATTTGTTTGTTTTTAGTTCAGACCATGGAACTTCGTAAAGTTCGTATAAAATTTTTAGATTTAATGGATGTCCATTTATATCCCTATAACTTTATAAAAAATCAGATCGAAATATCAATTACTGATATTGAAAGTAGAGACTTCAAGGTTTAAAATGCTTTATTAAAAATTTTGTTCAATAATTTTTGACGAAGTTACACTCACTTGAATGTTATCTATTTTTGGAGGCCAGATTAACAATTTGTAAGTAATCTTGTATTTTTTTGCATAGTGTGTGTGTGTGTATATATATATGTATATATATATACATATATATATATATATATACATACATATACGTATATATATATATATGTATTCCGTATTTCTCACACTCACATAAATTCCTTATTTTTAAATAAATGATAGTATTACCTTTTCATTGTTCCTAATTTGTATCTTTTCCATGTTGATTGTTAGACATGTTAACCAATGACGTTATATTCTTTGTATTTTTACTTTGCTGTGTGTGGACTCAATTCTTTCTCGTCTTTCAATGAAGGGATGTTACGACATCACATCTTATTACTGAATATTATTATCTTGTAATATAATCTGTAACGGAAAAAGCGTTTTATTATTTTCATATTTCTTAATTCCTTAATACATATCTTTCTTTATTCGTGTTGTTTGATTATTTATATCACTTCATTATAAAATATATTTTCCTGGGATTTTTTAATTATAATATAACTTTACCCTTAGAATATCCACGATGAGTCATTCGTATCTTGTTTCTTTTTTTTTCGAAATACTGCATCTGCCTAAACAATTCTTTCTATCCTTTCCTTCTTTTTAAATGTATAACTTCATAGATTTTTTAAAGATGTTAAAATATATATGAGATTTCATAATTTTTCTATATTTGCAAAAATTATGGAAATTAACCCACACACAAACGACCCATCATGTATGTAGTAAAAGAAAATTGTATATGTATTAAGAGTTAAATGTATAATTTTAAGATTATAAAAAGATCTTATTAAAAGTAATACGAAAAATAAATTTATTTAAGTATAAAAAATACAGTATATACAATATTATGTGATATGACAGCATCTATTGTATTTCATTCATGAAAATAACGCACAATGTTTACTTATTGGCATATCTTTTGAGCTCTATTCCTCTAATAAGAAATAGAATTTTGACATCTTTTTTATATTTATCGCAAAAATCTGCATATAATATTCTATTAGTATCAAGAAAAAAAAGTAACGACTCGTTATATTTTGAGTAACAATAACGATAACGGGTTACTTTTGCAAATCAATAATGAGTAACGAGAACAAGTTATTTTTTAGGAAAAAGAACAGTAATGGTAACGAGTTATTTTTATAAAGTAACGTAACCAATCTTGAATATAACAAAATACGATTATCATTTTTGTTTAAACGTAAACCAATAAGGAGGCATACGAATGATGCAAACTCTGTGTCCGTTTTTAAATTAAGTCCATTCTTCTATATACAAATGAGACATTTCGAAATTTAATTGTTTATTGAGAAATCTTTCTTTGTCAAGAATCTGGACATTCTCGCAATCGAAATCATGGGTACAAGTCTTATATTTTTTTATACTATGATTATATTCAGACTATCCATAGGCGGTCTGAAATAAAATCGTCGTTAGTGCGGTAACAAATCGGACCGATCATTAACATCGTGAGAAGTGTGAGCGCTGTGGGCGTGAATAGGACCGCAACTTTAGATTGCTGATGTCTTTCCCCACTACTATATTCTTGTCATGCCGCACCATGTTTGCGGTGAGTTTCCACGCATGTGCATTTAACCTTTCCGTGAATTGCCACATAAAGAGTCATAGTTACAGACAGTTAGAGGTTAGATTTTAGAGAGGCGTGCACAAATAAAATTCTTTATTTACAAAAAAATGTTTTTTATATTTTTTACTCAATTAAAAGTGATGGTTCCATCATGTTTCGGCGTAATAACAAAATATTGGGTCATCTAAAAAGTATCCGCGGATACTTTTTAGATAATCCAATAACATAAAACGCATAAAGTAACTAGGCAGAAACTGTTGATGTTCAAATGAAATAATATGATTGGTCGGTGCAAGTTACGCTTACGCAAGTTATGCCGCATATGACGCACCCTTAGAGTAATGAACTGATAATATTAGTACTAATCTTATAGTTTATTAGTTTCATAAACATATACATATTTAAAAATAAATAATATTCGGTTTCTATTTAAAATTATGATTTTAATGTTATCGAGTTTGATTATCAGTAGAGATGATAACTGTAGAGAAAAAAATTGTAATTTTACAATATATAAAATATTACAGCATTATTTGTATGTATATTTATTTATAAAACATTTATATAATAAAAAATCATTAATTTAATGATTTTTTTATATTATCCAAATAGTTATGTTAATAATCGCAAATTTATATCAATTGTCGATAATGTTCTTTCACTTTCGTGTCCTCGAAGCTCTTTTATATGGACGAAAATTTGCCCAGGGTTGACGGTCTTTAATAGTATCTCGTCGATGTCCGGCCCTAGGAGCGCCTAAAGTCCCTAGAAAAACAAAGTCTAACCATCGACTCATATTTTCGATTGGCTCACTATGACTGTTAACTTGCCCTTACTATGGCAGCACGAATCACAATGTAAGGAAATGGCGCGCTTATTGAAAAACTTGTAGACATGAAATAATGCAAAACATCTTTATGTATTTGATTTTATAATCGTAAAGAAATGTTATAATTATAAAGAAATATAGTTATGAAGAAATACAATCTGTTTAATAAAAATATAAAATTTCAACATAATTTCAAACAACGAAACGACCAGTATCAAATGTGTTCCGCGCACACACTTTCACAAAGGTTGCTGGTGAGAGAGAGTAAAAACGAAATGTAAAATCAAAACAAAACAGCTTGGCAGAATTAACAAAAATTAGGGATGACCCGAGACAAGACAAATACCGTCCCGATTCCACGCTCATTATGAAACTTCTAAGTACGAAAGTGTAAAGTGCAATCACTAATGCCTAGTTCAGATTGGACGCAGCCAGCGTTAAGCAGCGGAGCAGCAATCAATCAACAAGGCAATATTTATAGTAGCGTAAAAAATATCGCCTTGCTGGTTGGTTGCTATGATAATGATTTATGATATATTATGATATAATGATTTAAAATATAAAATAAATCACTTTTCCTGGGGTTTTTTGTGGTGCTGATCAGGAATTTAAGGTCAGGGTATCAATCATGAAACTTTATCCCTAGGATGGAAAGTAAAAAATGAAAAATTTCTCCATTAATTTCAATGGTAAAAATTTTCACTTTTCATTTTTCATCCTAAGGATAAAATTTCATGATTAATACCCAGAATTCCAAAATTCAAAATGGACCCAATATGACGGACTAAATATTCGAAAATTTTAACCTTTTTCGCTATCTATGCATGAACTTTTTTATGTGACAAATTCCTTAAAAAACTTTGGAATTTTTGAGGTCGCTGGACTTGATGTTAAATTTTGAAAATTGAAGATGGACGTATCCTATATGATGTATAATAGTTAAAAATTATCAAAATCCCATAAAATATAGTTTCTAATCTAAATAAGTGAATCCAACATAAAAGATTCAAAATTTCGATTCGAAATTTCCATTTCGGATATCAATTTTTACGAAAATTTTTTAAAATTATTATCTGTCATATTGGATCAACAATCTTCAATTTTTTAAATCTGATATTAAATTTATAATCAGCGACCTCAAAAACTCTTAATTACAAAATTTTTATGGAATTCATCAAATAAAAAAGTTCATAGAAGTCGAAAATGATCAAAAAATTCAAACATACGGTCCGCCATATTGGGTCAACCATTTTGAATTTTGGAATTTTTACTTCAAATTAATATTCAGTGACCTCAAAAACATTAAAGTATGCATTATCAATTTAATTGCTGCACTGCAAAAATGATTTATTGGCGTTATGAAATATGCGGATTTTTCCGTCATGAAGCAGTTAAGGCTTCTGACTAATCGCGGCGGTTATGTTGGAATCGTGATGTCAGAAGCGAGGAATGACACGTTAATTTATAACGTTACATGCCATTTATAAGTAAAGACAATTTGGATAAATCTAATCGACGAAATCGATTTAAAATACTTGTAAAAATCAGGATTGACGAAAACTGTTTTTGCCTCCCTTGACAGTAAATAATCGTAAAAGGCACGTAAAGTAAGCCTATATTTGGGCAGAAACATATGGTCTGGCAGCCGTTGAAACGAGTAAAATACATTTTTACATATAAAATTTTAGGATAACTTTAATTTTCATCGATAATTACGACTTTGATAAGTACGAGACAAGTCACATTTTCATAATTAAGCAAATAATAACGAAATGGCAACATAAATTTCGTCGTCAAAACGTCATATTTTCACGCCTATAAGTTCAGCCATTTATCGTGATGCGGCGCTATAACACACACACAAGTCCATGTACAGCCGGTCACAGAAAGGTTGCAACACTCTTTTCTAGATAGGTTTTTAAATGCAGCTTACTCACTGAGCGATTGGTTCTTATTCATAGATTCTCAAATAAGAATCAATCGCTCAGTAAGTAGGTTGCACTCCGAGACCTATCGAAAAAAATGTTGTTTGTGTACATGTGCTGTCGGTGCGCCGAGAGTGAACGGAACAGCGAGCTCCTTCTCACACTAATCGTTTATTTCAAGCAACCGAAAATGCTTTTTCAGCAATCTCGGCCGCTTGACGACCCTCGGCATCAATAAAGAGCGAGGGGCATTCTAAATAATATATAAGTTTTAATAAATCGTAGTAATAGTGTCCTTCCCATTAATCCAGAATAGTATAAATCGCAGAATAGTATGTTAAAACGCAACAGTTTACGAGATATTTAATTGTTTACGATTTTTCATGCGAGTTATATACTTGCTTCGAAAATTCGAGTAGCAAGACTAGTTCAATAGAAGTAGAATTTTACCGGAAAAAAATTATAAACCAGCATTTCTCTTCATGAAAATCTTCGAAAGGCCATCAGAAAAAAATGCGTATGTTTGAGACTCGAGACTTGTAAAGAAAATTAAACAATGTCATGGCTTATTTCGAACTTATAATTAGAATAATTTTAAATTAATATAATTAACATAAGAATATAAATACTAAATAATATTCTAAATAAACATTTTGGCTTACAAAGCTTTCTTCAGTGTTAAAACACAGTAATACAATATTAAATTAACAAATCAAATAAATACCAAATACAATGAAAATAAAAAAAAAAACCGTCAGTGATGAAGTGTCAGTATATAAAGAATTCAAACATCAAAAAGTATTATGATAGATTACAATAAGATAAGAAGATTAAATACTTTAGTCAACAGTAGATTACATTATGTCCCTTGATAAAATAATTTTGACAAATTCCTCGGTTGAAATCGAGAATCCAATTTGTCACAAACTTGTATCAAACGATTTAAGAATTCATTAGTTACAAGTATTTTATGATATTCTGTAGAACAAGTAGATACATTAAAATAATATATTATTAGTATGAATAAGAGGTACAGAAACAAATAACTTACATTAATTTATATAAAATACTGTAATTAAAACTCTCTATCAGAAAACTCTCTATCTTCTGGTCAAGTATATTAAAATTAGATGCTAACTATTACTCGTTTGAAAATTGACTGATATAAGGGACTGATATATAGGTTAAATAAAAATAAAAACAAGTCTGTTCACAACTATGACAATTTATGTTCACGTATATCATCAAGTAGGTTAAAATAAGAATTATCCAAATAATTCAGTATCTTTCATTAAATTTAAACCGTTTTTTTTTGTTTTTTAATATGTATCATTTCTGAAATATTTCTTTTACGATAATTTTTTTCAAAATCAAGAATATTAACTTTTTCCCAATTAAAGTTATAATTAATTTCCGTGATATGTTTCGAGATTACTGAGTATTTGAATTGGTCTAATTTTATATTATTTCGATATTCTTTAATTCTTGTCTGTAATTGTCTCTTCTTTCAACCGATGTACGAGACATCACAGTTATTACAATTTACTTTATACGTTATTTTTATCATGTTGATTTTTGTCTTTACAAGTTTTCTGTTTGAACTTTGATAAAATTATTAAGCTTGTTTAAGCACCTGTAGCCAATTATATTTGTGGATTTATTAATAGACTTCGTAATTTTATTGAAAATAGATCTTATATATGGGAAAACCATTAATTCTCTTAAAACTCCATCAGTGTCAACGTAATCCGAGCTAGTGTTATTTACCATTGTAGATTTTTTACAAGTCAAGTTTTTAATTCTTTTATTATCTATTTATATAATTAAAAATCATTCCTAAAGGATAACCATTCCTTTAAATCTCAATTATAAATTCTATATTCTTATTATATAAAATGTAGGCTTTGACTTTGATTGAAGAAAGATAGTTGCAAAATATAATATATTTTTCGTATAACATTAATTTACTTTTATATTTGCGAAAGTTAATATTATTGTCTTCAACAGTTACGCTAACATTTGGTCAATTACTTATTATTTGTTTACATATGTCATATGTGCATCTGGAATTAAATTCATAAAAACAATTTTGCACTAATAATTCCATACATTAAATTTCCATTTAATTGTCCAGTTGGACTCTTTTTATAGCATATTAAATAAAGAAATATAGCTTATGTGACTTAAATTTGTTAATGAGACATACACTCCATACTCAAACGTTTTTTAAATAGTAATAAACTGAAAAAATAAAAATTCAAGAAAAGAACTAAAAATTTCATGGTTACAATTACTTTGCGAAACATTTGATTAAGCTATTTGTTTATATCTCGTTGAACTATCCCAGATTAAAAAAAAATCATGTTTCTACGTCAATTTATTGCTGAGAAAATGAAAATTTAGCAAATTTTGACGAACGAAATCAAATACGCGCGAGTTGCTGAGCGGCCCGATCTTTCCCACTCGACCGGCTCCCCCATTCCGCTGCCTCGCTCGCGTTCCTCAACTTTCCAACGGTTTTAAACAATTTTTTCGACATCAAAAGATTCGAGAATTTTTTAACAACAAATTCAATTCTTCCTTAACAAATGTCACGAACATTGTGTGCCTGGGTATGGGCAGAGAAGTAAAAAGGACATTTCATTTCATAGATAAGAATTTTTATATTACATGTATCAATTCTTGCACATGTGTTAACGATGTAGAATATGAAAAATGTCACGAATGTTATTTTATTGAATGTACTAATAAAATTGACATTTTTGTTTACATACCATTCATGTCCATATAGATTTCTATACATCGATAGTACATTGATCGATACATTGATCACAGCGCGCGCGTGAATGGTTCTGATTCGTTCAAATATTACTTGTTTCAAGTAAATAATAAGAGTATTTTAAAATTATTATCAAGAAACTATTCTTTGTAATGATAATCGTTACTCAAAAGAAGAAGAAAAATTGCGTTCTCTCTTAGCACTAGAATGATATTTTTTTGCATTTTTCTACCGCTCATGAAAGTTCGGATATCCGCATAAATTTCATCGAATGATCGTGTAAAAAATTAAAACAGCAATTTTTGAAATATATTTTAGATCACTTGTACGCATACTAGCAATTGCAAAAGTTTTATAAATTATTTTTAATTTTATGAAAATTGAATTAAAAATATTTTATAAAGCTTTTGTTAGTCTATCCTCCACTTAGGGGGAGAGGGGATATTTTTCTGCATTTTTCTACACTACCGCTCATGGAAGTTCAGACACTCGCATAAATTTTATCGAATGATCATTTAAAAAATTTAGACTTTATAAAACAGCAATTGTATTAGGTGTAGTAAAAAGAAATCCATTATTTTTCCAATAGATGGCTTTAGTAATCTGTATCACGCGTAGACGAGATACAGATTACTAAAGCCATCTATTGGAAATATAATGGATTTCTTTTTACTACATCTAATATTATTTTTGAAATATATTTTGAATCGCTTGTATATGCAATACATACTAACAATTGTAAAAACTTTATAAATTATTATAGTTTTAATTTTGTATATCAAAAAGTATTGTCTTTACTTCGTACAACATTGATATTATAATTAATACATTTCAAAAATTCGACCAGAGAATACAAATATGGGCTCATGCTATGATGTATGTTGCCAACCTATCCCCATAAATGGGACTAGCAAAAGTTTTATAAAATATTTTTAATTTTCAATTTTGACACATAAAATTAAAAATAATTTATAAAACTTTTGCAATTGCTAGTGTTACGTCCTACAGACTCCACGATTCTTTTCTTCAGCTCGCGACTGGTTGGCGTCTGCGAGACTCGAGCGGGGCCTTCTGATAACGATCTGACAGAACTGAAAAGAGGGACCGGACAGGCTCCGTGAAAACTCATAAATGCCAATCAACCCGGAAGGAATAACAACTAATAATGCAGGCCAAAAGAGATAAGATTGCAAAAAACATTATAAATGCACCGAAGTCACGCAATAGTAAAAATCTAAGCTTTGTCGTCCCAGACCAACAATTTCATCCTAGGAAAACAGGCGCCACGTCGCGCTTAAAATATATTTACTATTCTAAGATTTCCTTTGATAGCAACACCTAAATATAAAATACAATATTAAATATAGTGCCACTCCTCGCACGGGATCATAAAAATATATTCATATCCATAGAAATACGCAATCCATTAATAGTAATTAATACAGAAGGGCACACACGTATATAATACTCGCACAGAGAGAATTACAAAAATGTACAACAATCGGAATAGAATATTTATGTCCACAAAATCTTCTGGTATAATATCGCGTAAATACTGATCCAGTTTGCGAAATCGAAATTTATTTAGACGCGAAACAAAATTGTAATATAATAGGCACGACAGCGAATCGTACGTGGATAGTATTAAATAATTCTTGGCTATATTCAGCACCAACAAAACAAAATATTGTAATTTACTGTAAAGACTACGATAAAATAAAGGAAATGATTGAAAGTACAGGTAAAATTACATTAGAAAATGATTGCAAAATAGTAACGCCAGATACTATTATAAAGTCACAAAAAATACTGCACAGAGCGACACTAGATGCGTACCTGCCAGAATATAATATTTCTTCATCATACAATTTAGAAGTCAATACACACAGAATAACAAATAAAAATAAATAATATTGTACAAAACCCGTCAGAACTAAAAATATAAAAGAAATACTAAAACCAGAAACGATCTTAAGAAAAACACAAGCCTATCCTTTCATTCAAAAAACTTTATTTATCCAATGGCAAGAAACGAATCAACTATGTTAATAGTAATATTAGTAATAATAAGTACAATAACAATATATGTATATAAAAGAAAAAAACAAAACAAATCTAAGAAATGTGTAACAATAGAAGCAGACTTACAAAACGAATTCCACATTCTTAGATCTATCCTAAAACGAACTCAGAGTACACGTTTCTAATAAAATAAGAACGAAAAACTCCTCCGTTTCTCTTTCCTCGTTTTTCTTTTCCAACGGGGGAGGAGTGTTGTAGTTCAAAAGTTACCATGAGCCTTGCATTTCGGTGTAGCAATTAGCTAGCGGAAATGCAAGACAACAATTTCTGAGTCTTGTATTTCGGCATGGCATCAAGCCGCGGAAATGCAAGACTGATTTAGCGATCGACGCGCGAACGACGTCCGTCGCCGGGCATGACCAAATATGATCATATCGACCACTAAAAGACGCGGTAATAAGACATCGCGAACTTCTTTATATTCGGCCTAATCATCGATCGGAGAGTCTCGCACAACATCTAACAGGCACGTTATGCGCGTCGCGAGCGGCAAGTGTCTAATTACCATACGCGATATCGACCGCTTCAAAAGTATTATTGCGAGCGCGAACGAATTATACCATGAGTAACTACGATTGCTAAAGCAAAGTTCAAATAGTATTGTTACACCGAGTCTGATGTATTAATATTAAACAAGATAATTAACAAAGGAAATTATTCTAAATAAAATCAATGAAAAGTGGTTAAGTGTATTTCTCTTCCTACGTGTACCTTGCGATTCTACCTTCCTACTCAGCGATTCTCATGGGTCCTAACCCTCTAGGCGAACCGAATTCCAAAATTACTTGTTGCACCAAAAGGCACATCAGAAATTGGTGACAGCGGTGAGTTATCACTGAACGGCACAACACACTAGTGTGCTCTGATACATATTAAATCCGTTGTACACTAATTAAATTTGAGTATAAAAATAAAATGCAAATATTTCGAATTATAAAATACATATTACCTAATAACACAATAAAATGTATTTCACGATTTTATCAATTTCTATGTTTATTTATAAATACATCTTTACGTTATTTGGTGTATGATGACTTTAGTGTGCATTGAGTGCGTCCAATCGAATTCACTATTAGGAAGTCTTAGGATAAACATTTGACTGTTTGTTCTGATTTAGTCTGCCGACCATTATGCACAATGAAATACCTTGTATTCTTATACCATGGATCACGAGGCCCATAACCTGTATATCATACTTGTCAATCATGGATGTATTTACCATTCCGAAAAGAATTGATAAAAAAGCTCGATGTTGTGTATAAATTTTTGTTGCTAAATCAATTCAGTGATATGAGTTTAGCGATAGATGAATTCAACGATGTTATAACCTCAATCTAATAAATCATATTTAATTATTAAAACAATTAATATTAATGCTGTGCTGCGGTCTTAAATAGTTAAATATATCTCTAATAAATATGAATATATCTCTAATGTATATGAATATCTCTAATAAAAACATTCGTGTAAGTAATCATTATTAATTTTTAAAAAGAATTTTAAAAATATTTTTTAAACACTTTTTATAGTGATTCTACAATGTGTTTTTTGTTTTCTGTTTCTTGTTTTTTACCTTTTGCTTTTTTCCTCTTTGTCGTTGATCGTTTTATCAACAATTATATTTCTTGATGTGTTTTCTTTTCTTCTGAAGTTCGTTAACGTTTATCTCGAGCAACAGAAAACGAAAAACGGGATAAGAAGCAAAAAGGCAAGATACAATAAATAGCAAAAAGCAAGGTACAGGAAACAAAAAGCACATTGTAGAATAAGTATCTTGTCTTTTTGCTTTTGATCCGATTTTTGTTTTATGTCGCCCAAGATAAAAATTAATGAACTTCGAAAGAAACAGGAAACATGTGGCAAGAAGAAAAAGCAGGAAACAAAGAGCACATTGTAGAACAGGCTTTACATATGAAGCAATAAGCAACTGTTTTCCCTTCTTTTTCAATTCGCATGAATTTTCATTTTTCCAAAAATTATGGTGAGCCCATCAAATTTTCATTTTAGGTGTTCCAAAATTTATTGCCGGTGTTGAAAAAGTATACGTAAACTGTAGATTTTCAATATTATAAATTTCGCAATAAATTTCGGTTTTTAATATGGATAATATAGAGATTGATCTTAAGAATTAAATTATACATATGATGTAGTGGTGGCGCCACATGGAGTATAATATTATACGTACAAAACTAAGTGGTATACTGTATAATAACAAAAAATAATTTAAATCGGACTCTCAAATTTTAAAATAATAAATAACAAAGATTAAAGCTAATGAGAATCAGCATGGGAATAGGTGCGCATATTAATTCAAATAAAATATTTCAAATTAATAAATAATGTGCAACTTTATTCCAAAATCTTGAACGTTTCCACTCTCTTTGGAGTCATCATCAGCAAGTTATACGCTTCAGTCTTGAGAACCTGATAGTGACTCATCATGGACAGATCGTTTAACCAACATTGATCATTGATTATGTATAAATCAATTTGAAGTATCTTATAAGAATTAATACTTATGCGCACCTATTCCCGCGCTGACTCTCATTAGCCTTAATCTTATTGTTATTTATTATTGTACTGTAATATCATGTGTTCTCTTTTTTCACTGACAGTGCAACCATCATGACATAACAGTGTATTGCTGCAGCCGTTCAAAAATTACTGTGGTACTGCCAGCACTACTGTAACGTTGTATTTCGGAATAGCCTTGCAGTAGACTGGTAGTAGTGTAAACAGACGCTATGGACAAACGTACTAAATTATCAATAAATTTTGAATGAAAACAACAGTGACAGTTCTTCTGAAGAAGATGAACTAATTATAGAATCCCCAATTCAAGCAGTTTGACGTCGTGTTAAAAATTATATGAACCCAGTGAAAATAAATAAAAAGAACAAAGGCCTACAAGCCTAAAACAATCATCATAAAATAACAAATTTGTATTAAATAGTTAAAAAATGAAATAAAACATGTCATGAAATTAAAAAACATGAAATTTAATTTGACTGTCAGCAAGTGAACAAACACAAACATTTCGATCTCTGTTGGATCATTTTCAATGTGACGCAAAGATAACAATAGAAATGTTATGTAGATAAAATATATAAAAATTAAATAAAAAATTCGCTCTCGGGCGCAGTATCAATTATAAAACTCGCTCCAAAATAAAAAGAAAACTATACAAAAGATTGTAGTTGACAACAATGTGTTCCTCTGGATTGTGTATGTAGAATAAGGACGAACATGTTTCTGTTAGCAAGTACAAAATGTAATAATAAATTACGACAGGAATAAAAATAAAAATAATAAGAAAAGTACAAATCGAGTCGCAAATAATAAAAAGAAAGGTACAAAATAAGTTGCAAGTAATAAATTTAAATTAAAAGAAAGAGGCAAAAATTATTTTTGATATTATGAATATCAGTTAATAAATATTTACATGTGGAATTTAAGAGACATTTTTGATAAAATGAATAGGATCGGATATTATAAGTACTGCAGGTAATATGAGCACCCTTTATATTTCTGTAACAGTTGATACTAGTAGTGCCAACTGTTGTAAAGGATGCATCTGTCTTCGCGACATTCCAATATATTGCGAAATTTGATCTAAATTTATGTACTTCATATATTGATATTTATCATATTAAATAAGTAGGTACGTTATTTTTTTATTTCTTTCATTTTTTCCTCTAACTTGCCAAAGCAAAATGTTAGCAGAATGTCGACAGACTGATAGCAGATTTGATCAGAAGATATTAGTAGACTGATCATAACTAATGTCGCATTCTATTCCTATTTTGTCAACAGAACCTGTTAACATTCTATGCAAACTGGCAGAAGAAATCAAACAGAACTTGCTGACAGAATCTGATAGCAGATTGCGAGCAGAAACTGAGCAGAGTCTGCTGACATAATTTGACAATAGATTGAACAGCAAAAATTAAGCAGAATTTGTCATTTTCATTTAAATCGACCTAGTTTCTTATAAGAAATTTTGTGTACATATACACAGTTAATATAAACGGAATATATAATATATAATTATATGAATATATAATTATACATAATTATATATTCATATATACGTACTGATATGAAAACTGGAAACAATCTGTTAGATATAAGATATACATATATTGGGTCATCTAAAAATCGGATACTTTTTAGATGACCCAATATTATTTATCTGAAACTCATTTTATTACTTTGAATTAATCACATTAGTACCGTTATGTTTCTTTTGTACATGGATGCTTTCCAGCTACGACACAAGTAGATACTGTGTAACACAGTGTAAAACACGGTGCTTTCCACTACAACACAAGTCGACACAATCGTACACAGCTGGATGCTGAGTTCGATTGTGTCATCTCTCCATGGCTACCAACATAACCAACATTTTTACATTTGATACTACTTATTTTTCTAGGAGTGATATTCCGATAGAAGATTATAATGATTTTAAAGTTATATTCGGACATATTCGCATAAGTGTATACGAAACAAATAAGATGACAAAAATATTTTTTTGTATATAATTTAGACTATCGTTTTCTGAACTATGAAAGATAGATTTAGTACAAATTTTTTTATTTTATTAAAGATAAATGTGTGTATTGTGTGCGATATAATAATTAATTTACTGATGTTAATTCTTGTCATGTGGCTTATACATACAGTATATTCTTAAAATTTAAGTCTATAACATGTAAATAGTATATTTTATTTTGCAATTACAAGTTAACATAATTTTAATAATTAATGATTAATAATCATATATTAATTTCTTAATTACAGTAACAAAAGCAAATGGATTCACTTGCAAACACTGCAATGCATGTATCCTTTCATTAGACATAGCATCCGTACATGAATGTTAAGAGACAAAGATACAGGGTGCGTCAGGTATTTGAGGACACTCACATATGTGCTTGTCACTTCGCAGCAATATATTTTTCTTTCTTTTTTCCTTTCAGATCATAAATGGATGGCAATAAGCTAACTCATGAAATAAAAAGAGACGCTGTTATCGTCGCTACACACGCGAATCACAGCGATCTTGAAATCTCCGAATTTTTGAATCTCGCCCGATCGTTTGTTCACAAAGTTCGTCGAGAGTTAGAAGTATCTAATGGCAATGTTCAAAGTGTTGCCAAGCGCAAAACACATAAAGCACGTTCAGACACAGTTAGAACATCACAGTTTGTGCAGCAAGTCCAGGGCATTATTGCCCCCCAAATCACATAACCCCAAACATGTGGCCACCTAGCTCCCCTGATCTTAATCCTTTAGATTATTATGTATGGGGCGTTGTAGAACGGGAGACCAATAAATATCCCCATAACACGCTTGGTTCCCTCCGAGCAGCTATTGCCAGAGTAATGACACATATGGACAAGGCTCCTTTGATTCGAGCATGCAAACGTTTTCGGCAGAGAATTGAAGCTGTTATTGCTGCTGAAGGTGATTTTATCGAATAATTGTATTGCCTACGAGTTACTTACTTTGCT
>NW_011626986.1:239374-250040 GCF_000204515.1 Acromyrmex echinatior
AGTTTTTCGCAATAGTTAACAAGATATTAATTACTAAAAATTACCAAATATTGTCTTGAATAATTTTTTACTCAAATGCTATCAACTTTACAGAAAAACTGCAAGAGACAAAAATCATTAATTTTCTTCTTATAAAGTTCTGAGAATTTTTTTATAATTTTTTCACAATTTTTTAATATCGTATTTTCTCATGTTGGTAAAAATGAGAAATGCAGTACTAAACAATTGATAAAAAATTCTGAAAAAATTTGTAGAATTTTATTTTATTTTTGAGAAGAAAATAAATGATTTTTGTCTCTTGTAGCTTTTCTATAAAATTGATAGTATTTGAGTAAAAAATTATTCAATATTTGGCAATTTTTAGTAATTAATATCTTGTTAACTATTGCAAAATGGTAGAGGACTTTTCGACTTTAGTCCTCTCTACCTGCACATGAAATATTTGGCGATTATTTCCAGACACCCTGTATATTCGGAATAAAATTATTTTTTCATATTGTTTTTAAATATGCTATTCATACTTTATAGGCGCTATTTGGACTGATAATGCAACAATGGCTCTTTTCAGCCTTTATGAAGCTAATAAGCATATGTTGGATCATCCTAAAAAGAAATCCAAAATTTGGACAGCAATATCAGATGGCCTAAAGAATTTCGAAATCCAGATATCATAAAGGGACGATTTTTTCTAAACAAAATAAAATAATTTTACATGCTGTCTTAAAAAGAACAATTCTAAATTTTGAGTATTTAAAATAATACTCCAACTTTATGTATATACATTATATGTATACATACATATAATGTATATACATACATATAATATATGATGGTTCCACACGCACGCACACACACACACACACGCGCACACACACACGCCGCCCGCCCATGCGCATGCACCATATCACTATGTCACAACAATGCTTTTGATTTAAAAAATGTTTTTTTCTGCAGATGTCCAGTGATCGGGTTAGATGGAAACTGAATATATTATAAAAGAAATACAAAGATTGTGATAATAGCAATAAGTCGGGCAGAGGTAGAATTGAATTTAAATGGTACAATCAATTGGATGAAATATTCGGAAAAAATAAACATGCTGTTGCCGGCCACACTGTATCGAGTAAAATAATATATAATAATAGGAACAAAAATCGACAAATTTGCATTGTCAAAGGGACATTATAAATTATAAACTTCCAAATTATCATCATCAGATATGATATGTGATCTTACAAGTACCATCGCCTCTACTGCTACAATTTCAATTGCCTCGCCATTGAATAATAAAAATACAGAAGCAAGAATTTGTTCCCATCATGGAACAGGATCGAACTTAGCAAATCAAAAAATAAACATTGAACAACAGTAGTTAAAATTTCTAGAAACTAAAGAAGTAAGAAATATGAACGTCATAAAAGACATAACAGCTGTGAATAGAACAATTGAAAGCTTTGTGTTAAAGAAACAAATGGCTTTAAAAAAAAAACAGAAAAAGGAATTACTTAAAAAATTGAAGGACAAAAAATAGGCACGCTGAAATAAATAGAAAGAGAATAGAAAAAAGAAAATGCAAGTTATTAAACAAATTATTAAATAAAGTAAATGTAAAGGACATCTCCAATAATTCTGATAAATAGTAGATAATTGTTTTAAACTATATATGCACTTACAATATTTAGTCTTTCATAGTTAACAATAAGATGGGAAACAAGATCGTTTATTAAATACATTACTTTAAATATGAAGCGCCATTACGGTTTGAATGTTAAGATATTGAACTATTACGAGAGCAAGTTAATAAATTTTTAGAAAATTTGGAGGGCACTCGCAGTGTCATGTCACATTACTTTTTGACAAGTAGCATCTTTCAGCTGATTACTGTCAAATTTTGAACGGAATTCATCGCGTAGTTTCATTTCTGTAGACGATTAAAGCGAATAACCTTTGTATTTTTTGCAAAATGGAAAAAAACGAGTTTCGTGCAGTGATCAAATATTTACATATGAAAGGTTTAACGCCGAAAGAAATCAAAGCCGAGTTGCATAATATTCATAGCACATCTGCACCAACGTTTGCGACTGTATACAATTGGGTGAATGAATTTAAACGTGATCGTACATCCACATGTGATGCATCTCGTTCGGGACGTCCAATTGAGGCTGCTACGCAAATCATCGATAAAGTCCACGATATTGTTTTGACTGATCGATGAGTGAAAGTGCGCAAGCTTGTTGAGGCCACAGGCATATCACAGGCACAGTGATTTCAATTTTGCACGAACAATTGGGTATGAAAAAGCTCTCGATAAGATGAGTGCCGCGTTTGCTCACTGTGGATCATAAGCCGTGTGACGATTTCAAATGTTTGGAGATGTTTTAATGTAATCCAGATGAATTTCTGCGTCGATTCATTATTGTGGATAAAATATGGATCCATTACTTCACACCCGAGACGAAGGAACAGTCAAAACAATGGACTTCACTGAGTGAACCAGTTCCGAAGAAGGCGAAGATCGTGAAGTCGGCCGGAAAGATGATGGTTATAGTTTTTTGGGATGCACGCGGTATAATTCATATCGATTACCTTCCATCGAAGCAAACGATCAATGACGAAGAAGAAAGTGCTCTTCCATCAAGACAATGCACGGGTTCACACCCGGCACCTATGGCCAAATTCAACGAATTCCGCTACGAATTGCTTCCCCATCCAGTATATTCGCCAGATTTAGGCCTCTGCGACTATTTCTTGTTTCCAAACCTGAAGAAATGATGGAAAGAGATTCACCACTAGAGAGCAGCTCATCGCCGAAACAGAGGTTTATTTTGAAGGGTCGGACAAATAATATTATTTGGACGGCTTGAAGAATCGTTGAATCAAGTGTATAGAGCTGAAAGGAGACTAAGTTGAGAAATAAAAATGAATCGATCAAAAAAAATGTGTTTTACTATGTTTTTTTAAAAACTTATTGACTTGCCCTCGTGTATATTGTATATTCATATAAATGAATTAATTTCAGAAATGATAATTGCGTGCCGATATAGTTGTCGGACTTTCAACGCAATCTGAAATATTAATAATCCCCCAAATTTTCCAAATTAATCTTAAAAAATTATAATAAACTTATTGCGAAAAATATTGCCTCGAACCCGGATCTCTTGCGTTCCGTACGAGCGTCCTAAGCCTTTAGACTACCGAGACTATTTTCATGTTAATTTACATACATGACTCTGCTTTGACACTGTGAATATGTCGCTAAAGATGCTTGGCGTTGTGATATTCTTTTTGCCGATCGTGATTTAATTTATAGTATTTCATTGTGCAGTTATGGAGTGCAGTAAATTGCCATAATAAATTAGTGATCTTTTTTTTATGGTAACTGTCCTTCTTACATAATTTTTTTTTTTAGCTCGCACTTAGTCTAACAGCTAAATGACGGTTACATGCTTCAGATTTGGTAATCTGGGAGACTCTCTTACTGCATTTGATTACTTCGATTTGCGACTACTTGAATTGTATTAAGGAAGTTGTATTATATGAGACTATAAGATGTTTGGAATTATTCATCAAGAGATTTTATTATATAATACTAGACTGCTGAAGATGGCTTGAATTAAGCCAAAACATTCGGTATTTGTTATTAATATATATATATATATATATAAGTATGAGAAATATATGTTGATATAATCGCCAATTACTTGCGAATTTAGGTTCTTAATTGTCTGTGTTTTCATTTATTGTTTAATTTTTATTTCAAGAGCCCCACTTTAATTATTCTTTGATTGTTTTAAATTTTAGACAGGCCTTTTCTAAAGCATATTATTCAGTAAAATTGTTTTGCTCTCATTTTATGTTTTTACTTGTTTTTCAAATTTTATAAAAACATTTCAGATTTTAGTTGAAATTGGAATTTACCATTAACATCAGAAGTTTGCAACATAATGTATTTAAATATAATTATTAAAAGATTATTTTTATGGAAGAAAATAAATAGGAAAATTATCTCTGATAGCTATAACGGGTAGATGACTATGTACTACCAATTACTTTTTTTATAATTTATTTTTATTGAAAAACAGTGTTCTATAAGTCTGTTTAGCTATAATAAAAATGTAATATTCAATCTAATTCTGTCTTTCGCTTTTTTTTTAATTAAGACTACTATTGTACTTGTCGTAGAATTAATACTATTGTATAGTTTTTAAATAAAATTTATTTTCCAATTATGTGTCATGGTCAAATATTTTTATTTGCAACTTTTTCATAATCATATACATAAATTTATATTCATATACATAAATTGTCATTATCAGTTATATACATATTTATTCCTGATCAAATATTTCTCTGAATACTTGCATTCCCCTTCGATCTAACTGAAGTCCGCAATTAATATTTTCATCCAAATCATCTATATTAACATTATTATTCAGTTCCTCAAATTCCATATTATCATTGACATTTTCAGCATTACAATCTAAACAGAAATTATGTAATATATGCAGTTACAATTGTATTTGTAATGAACGGCAAATCGCGATATTCTCAAAAAAATTTAATTCGTCGAAAACTTTCAGATATCCAAATGCTCTTTCTACAACCATACGCGTTGAAGAATGCATGAAATAAAATTCAGTTTAAAGAGAAGTAAGGTGACCATTATCATCTTAGAAAGGAGGAACGCGCCATTGTAATGATGATATGCAGAATCCTCAAGTATAAATTTTCCATCTGAAAAAATTACTTTTCTATACTCATTAGTATCTATACTCATTGAATTGTATAAAGGAGATTTTTTTAGAATTCGTGCATCATGAAGAGAACCCGGCTGACCACAATATATGTTGAATTTCACATTCGAATCTACAACAGCTTGTAAGTTTACAGAGAAGTATTTTTTCCGAATACAATAATCTTTTACATTTTCCACATTAGGTTTCTCTATCCTAATATGAGTAAAGTCAATAGCCTCTATTACATTTGGAATACCTCTCTTAGCATAAAACTATTGACAAACATATGCGACGTGTTGTTCTTTAAGCCACTTGATAATATCATCTAATTTTATTAAAATCCAAGCTATTACTCGAATTACTCGATAAACAGATGAAATAGAAACGTCAAATCTATCTGATATTGTTCGTAGAGGTTCTGTGTTCGCCAAGTGCCACAAAAATATAAGAAAACTGAGTTTTGCTTCAATTGATTTTACTCCAAATGAATGTGAAGGAATATATCCACTTTCATGCAATTGATCTAGAATATAAAGAATTATAAGTCTCAAATATTGTAAACTCATGTTTAAAAATAAAAAAGATGATTATATACATTAACGGACATCGTGCACATATGTTGTCATGGCCCTGAGTGACCTCCAACAGGTTTCAAGTGGCGATCCTTCGTTAAAAAGTTATTAACAAAAAAAATTCAACTATATAACACGAGAATTCCCTGCTTTAAAATATGTTTGATAGTCGTGCATTGTAGGGGACGCTGTGCCGATGATCGCGACTTTGACATATGTTGTCAAACAGTACAATTATGGAAGTTCGGCGCCCCTTTGCAGGGGGCAGGGAGGTGAGAGTCGAAGGTGAAAGTCGTGCGCTCTTTTGCAGAGGGGAAGGGGGGTAAGAGTTGAAGATGAAAATTGTGCCTCTTTGCAGAGAAGGAAGGAGGTGAGAGTCGCTTCGTGTGGAAAGTCGAAAGTAAAATTGCTGAAATAAAATAGTAGCTATATGAAGTATTGGGTCTGGGAAAAAGTTTGTAGCGTTTTTCCCCACTAGATGGCATTAAATGCTCAGCAGTCAGTAACTACTAATCGCATCGACAACACTAGACATGCGTTTAAAAAGTGACATTTCAATCTTTGTTTTGAGTTGAAAAAGATTGAAATCGGTGAAGTGGATCAAAAGTTACTTTATTTTGAAAATGGAAATAAATAAATAAAAATTATTATTATAAATATTATTATTATAAATAAATAAATAAAAATCGAAAAAAATTCGCTACATTTTGCAGTATTACTACGATAAAGGCAAGAACGCTACACAGGCTTATGAAAAAATTTGTGCTATTTACGGTGAAGATACTCTATCAAAATCAGCAGCACGGATATGGTTCGCCGTACTAGAAATTTCGATGTAAAAGATGAACCTCGCTCCGGTCGACCAATCACTGAAAAGTCCGATGAAATCATGAAAAAAGTCGAGCGTGATAAGCATGTGAGCACTGTGGAAATTGCCAGGGAACTAGGCATCGAACACAAAACAGTTTTAAATCATTTACACAAAGCTGGATACAAAAAGAAGCTCGATGTTTGGGTTCCTCACGAGTTGAGTGTTAGAAGAACATAATGGACTGAATTAACATTTGCGCTACGCTACGGAATGAAATTGAACCATTTTTTAAGAAAATGATAACAGGTGATGAAAAATAGATCACATACGGCAATCGAACTCTCAAAAGATCATGGATAAAGGAAGGAGAGAAGGCACAAGCAATCGCAAAACCTGGATTAACGACGAAGAAGGTGATGTGTGTGTGTGGTGGGATTGGAAGGGAATCGTTCACTATAAGCTGTTTTCGCCCGATCAAACAATTAATTCCGACTTAACTCTACTGTGAACTGGAGAAACAACAAGCAACTGAGATGAAGCGGCCAAAATTAAACAATAGGAGGAGTATCGTCTTCCATAACGACAACGCCCGACCACACACATCTTTGATAATTCAGCAAAAATTGCGAGAGCTTGGCTGGGAAGTTTTAATGCATCCACCGTATAGTCCTGACATACCTCAGACTATCATTTATTTAGGTTTCTGTAGAACTCTCTTAATGGTGTAAAGCTGCCTTCAAAAGAGGTCTGTAAAAATCACTTGAAGCAGTTTTTCGACCAGAAACCACAGAAGTTCTATCGCGATAGGATTATGGCTCTGCCCCAAAAATGGCAAAGTATTATTGAAAATAATGGAGCATATTTAGTTTAAATAAATTGATTTTATTGGGAGTACAAATTAGTTCGGTCCGTTTTTTTGTGTTCAAAAATGCATTTATTTCAAAACAAAATGAATGAACAGATTAATTAAAGTATTGTCCATCGCTGGCTACTACTTTTCCCCATCTCTCAGGCAATTTTCGAATTCCATCTCGAAAAAATGACTCGTCTTTAGAGGCGATCCAATTTTGGAGCCAATTTTCGATTTCTGCAAAAGAAGTGAACCGGTGACTTGCCAAATCATGCTGCATCCTTCGAAATAACCAGTAATCAGAAGGAACAATGTCCGAAGAATACGGCGGATGCGGTAAAATATCCCATTTGAGCGTTTCCAAATATTTTTTTACGACTTTTGCGACATGAGGCCGAGCATTATCATGAAGAAAAATAACTTTATCATGTCTTTGCTCGTATTCCGGCCGTTTTTCTCGCAATGAGCACGGCTCAAACGAATCAATTATAGCCGATATCGATCGCCCGTAATGGAATCGCCAGGTTTCAGCAGCTCATAGTAAACAACACCCTTTCGGTCCCACCAGATACAGAGCATGATCTTCGAACCATGAATGTTCGGCTTTGGTGTTGAGATAGCAACGATTGACCGGACTTAGCATAGTATTTTTTCTTCTTGGGGTTGTCGTAGAATATCCACTTCTCATCTCCAGTCACAATTCGATGCAAAAAACCTTTTTTTTGTTGTCTTTGAATCAGCTGTTCGCAAGTGAAAAATCACCTTTCGTCTCTCGGTTTCAGTTCATAAGGCACCCAATTTCCTTGTTTTTGAATTATTCCCAATCGTGTAGAAACGGCTTGTTGAGTTACTTCCAATGATTCTGCAAGCTCCTCTTGCGTTTGACTCTGATCTTCTTCGAGTAATGCCTCTAATTTTTTGTCTTCGAATTTTTTTGGCTGTCCAGAGCGAGGCTTGTCTTCAACGCTGAAATCTTCATCCTTGAAACGTCGAAACCATTCCCTACATGATTTATCAGTTGGAGCAGTATCACCATAAACTTCGACAAGCATTTGATGGGCTTCAACTGCACTTTTCTTTCAATTAAAGCAAAAAATTAGAACCTCCCGCTTGGGAAGCAAATGCTGCTTGGTTAATACAAAATTCGACATTTCAAACACAGTAAAAATCAAAGTTTTTGTATGAAACTCAAAGCGATATAAACTGAATATTATTAGCAGATGGCTAACCTCTCTGAAAACGTCAAAATCGGCTGTCACTATGAACCATTCACAACAGGAGCCATCTTTAGGAAAACGGACCGAACTAATTTGTACTCCCAATATAATACAAAATACATATGAAAGTTGTATGAATAAGATTATATTTTTGTTTAATAATACATTTTTGCAGTTTATTTATTTTATTTGTTATTATTTTTATTGTTAAAAATGAAAATTTAAAAAATTATAAAAAAATTTATATTTTCCTTTTATAAGTACTTTAAATATTCAAAAGAATTTATGCAAAGTTTCATTGCGATTTACTGATTAGTTACAAAAATATAGAACAAATAAACATTTGTTTATTTACTTGGGCAACTAAATGCAATGTAACTCTATGTAAATAATCTTGAATACATAATGTACTTATATTAAAAAATTGAAATTTTTATCATGTATTTTATAATATATTTTTATTGGAGCACTGGAGATTTAAAAAATATTACTATTCATTAAAATAACTTATGATTCAAATAGTCAACCGTCACTAAATTTGTCGTATTATTTTTAAATGTGGTTTAGAATAATCTGTATTTTTTTCATCATTTTGAAAATATATATAAAATATCCTGAATTGCAAAAAACTTTTGTATAATGTTGAATAATGATATTATGTAGAAACTGCAGAAGATTTTTTTAATAGTGATTATGTATATACAGGATGCGTCACCAAAATCCAGACAAATTTTAGATTAAATTTTTCGCCATATTGTGCCTCCGCCAGAGGTTGTTGTTGGCATCCGAGAAAGCTTGATGCTTCTAGTAAACAGTTATATTCTCAAAATGGCCGCGATGTTGAAACCAAGTACGGAGTATAATCGAAGAATTGCGATGATCGAAGGCCTTCGCGCTGGGTGCTCAGTAACGGAAATAATTCGGTTCTTTGGATACCCGAGATCAACCGTTTATGACGTTGTGGCAAAATATACGGCTTTAGAATAGTTCAACGAAGGTTCCAGTATGCCAGCGAGGAAGAGTCACTTAAAAGAACGCACCGCGAGGACTCTCGCAGTCGTTCAAAGGGCTCAAGCGCTACTTTCAGATGACCCAAGGCAATCGTCGCGCGTTCTGATGGATGTAGTGAAGCCGTGGATGAAAACTGTGGCGTCCGAAAGGCCCTATGGTTTTACGCAGGACGGTGCATCGCATCATCCTGCAGCAGGACGGTGCATCGACTCATACGAGTCATTTGATTTAAAATTGGTTCTCAGACAACATCGATATGTTTTGGTTCAAGAAATTCTGGCCTCCCAATAGCTCAGATTTAAATCCCATTATTACGTATGGAGCGTAGTTGAAAAGATTACAAACAAATCGCGGCATTCCAATGTGACGTCATTAAGGACCGCTATTGAGGCAGCATTGGTTGGCATGGACAGCGCTACATTACAGCGTGCGTGCGAACGCTTCAGACCGAGAATAGAGGCCGTCATTCAAACTAATGGGGGGATATATCGAATAATTGTGCTCTACAGAGATCCTCCAAGTGTTATGTAAAAGGATTTTATGTAATTAAAAGTATTAAAAAGGCTCTGTATTTATAACAAAAGGTAGTATACAAGAAGGGCAAAGAGCCAATAACGTATAAAAGAATATTAATTTAAATATTAATAAAAATTAATACAAAACAATTAAAATAAACAAACGTTTCAACTCCAATCGAGTCATTTTCAATGCAATCTTACAATAATATAAACATCGTTCTAAATTAAAAATCTGTACATGGTCTTACAATATTCTTATAATTTCTTAATATAAAATTTTTTCTTTCTGTGTAATACGTTGCGAGTCATTTTTATCAAGAATTAACAAAGTCATAAGAAAATTCTGGAAAAGTAACCGTGAACAAAAAAAATTAATATTAATTACATAAAAATTAGTAATATGATAATGTACCTTAGTAAATATGTTAAGAGTCCAATAATACACAACAAGAAAAAAATATAGACTGTAGTTCATTTCGTGTACAATATAATAGTCTTTTTATTTTATAAGTTATTATAAGCAAATTTGCAAAGGAAACAAGCATCTGACTTGCACGATGTCAAATAACGAAATGTCAAGCAGAAAAACATTATCGAGAACGAAAAACGGAAAAATAGGGGAAAAAAAGGAGAGAAAATATTAGGAAGAAGAAAGAGAATGTATTGGGTCATCTAAAAAGAATACAATTCAGGCAAAGATTCTGTGTCATTTTGTCTGTTTATTCCATGTTTCTGTTTTTTAATACGAACTATTGTATTTCAGATATTAACCTTTTATTATGTGAAGGGTTGTTTATTTCATGTTTCTGTTTTTTAATATGGATCATTTCAGATATCAATCTTTTATTATATGAAGGCTCTATATATATCCACTTTATCCCATTTAAAGTTATGATTCTCCTCAATACGATGGTTCGAAATCACTGATGGAGATTTTGAACTTATATTGAT
>NW_011626986.1:250057-279547 GCF_000204515.1 Acromyrmex echinatior
TGGTCTTTAATTGTCTTTTAGTTTGGCCAACATAACTGACATCACAATCCTCGCAAGATATTCTGTAAACCACATTTTGATTCTGAACGTGTTCTAAATCATCCTTTCCTCTCTTTATAAAACTTCTTAATGTATTAGGAATGATAAAAGTCAATTTACAATTAAACATGTTACAATAGATATAAATCTTTCGGATATCGTATATGGAATCGTAAAAAATCTCTCAGTGTCTCCTTATTCTTATTCAAATTATTAATCTTATTATATTAATGTGATATTTAATTCTATTATGAATAGTCGAAAAAATAAAACGTAACGGATACCTATTCTGTAAAAATATCTTAATAGCGTCAATCAAATTATTTCGTTGGAATTTCGGATTACACAAACAAAAAATCTTATCCACAACTCCATAAATTACACCTCTTTTATGACAAAGTGGATGATGTGAATGGAAATTAAGAAATCTACCGGAAAAGGTTAGGTTAGGTTGCTTTACGGTATATATCAAAAATAAGATTCCGTTCTTCAATAATCAACATCGTATCTAAAAAACTTATTTTTCCATCAAGGCCAATCTCCATGGTGAACTGCAATCTAGTGTGCAACAAATAAAAAATATCCAAAATATCACAAACACTCTCAGACAAAGCAGCTAAGATAATATCATCAATGTAAATCGATAATAAAATAGCAATCGACAAGGCAGCATTCCGATAGTCCTTTTTTCAAAGTTCTGCATAACCATATTTGCAACAACAGATGACAAGGGTGAACTCATGGGGGTCCCAAATATTTGCTTGTATATTTTTTTATTAAAGATAAAAACTGTAGAATTTAAAACCATCCGAAGGCAATCAAAAATTCGTCCAAAGGAATTTTAGTCTTCTTGGATATAGCATCCCATCTTACAACCACACTATCAGATGGTATATTAGTAAATAGATTTTATGTAATATTTAATTTTTCATTAAAAACATTTTGTTTAAAGAAATTGTTCGATTTATCCGGATTTTGGTGACCCTGTATATGCTTGTACATAAAATATGATTAATTAATCAAAATAGTTAGCGATAATTATTTCTGAGAAATATTTTTATTTCAAAAGTTTTGTAATCTGTAAAAAAATCAAAAAGTCTTAATAAATTTTAAGTACTTTAAAAATGATGTTGAAATATATGTTTAATACTTAAAATAATATTTAAATTTATTGTCGACATAATAAATATTATTTAAGCATCAATCAAGTATATTTAAATATCATTTTGGTAATACTAGAAGCAGCTGAAATTTTTTTGGTAATATTTCAAAAAGATTGAAGATTCTTTCTGTAACATTTCATCAACTTTTCAATAAGATTTCATGCGCAAGTATCGCAGACATTTTGCTATTCCAGAGCTGTCTCAGAAATGGACATATTTCGCAATTTTTATGAAATGTTTCACTTTTCAGTTGAAATATTTCTGAAAACTTTTGGTGCTGTATGGAAAGTTTTATGCACAAAGTGGGATTTTGCTACACCATCTCAAAAAAGTGATAAAATCAGTGTGACATTTAAAATTTGAAAATGGAAGTTAACTGGTAGCAGGATTTTAATGCGATAATGAAGTAGTATATACCATAGTAAGCACTCCAGCACTCCAGTATAGTGCAGCGCTTACACGCTGCTGGTGAGGCAAACACGAAGTAAGAGATAAGGAGATTCAACTTGATAGTGTGCGAGAAAAAGTGAAATCAGTTTGTGCGCTGAATTGAGAAAAAGTTCGCTGAGAAGAATAACCTAATTTGGATTCCATGTTTCAAAAAGCAGTCAGCTGTACCAGTTGTACACAAAATAACCTCTTACTTCGTAACAGGAGACATCAGCAAGTCTATTCTGTAACTCTTAATTGCTCTTAAGTTTCGTTATTGTTATAATGCTTGGGCAGCTTTTTTACCATAGTAAAAGAGCTATGTAGCGGCGTTATAATGATACCGATATTTGCATTAAGAATTACAGAATAGGTTCACAGGTACTGATAAAACGTAATATAAAGCCAGCAAATAAATGATCTGTTTCTGTTTTTGCACTAGACTGCTCTAGAATTCTTTTTCTCGCTTTCGACAAATATCAAATGTATATCTAAGTGTCTCACTTTAAATTCCAAAAGTGTACACTAGTTCAGCCACAGAAAACAGACCTAAAATGAGGTAAGATTGATATTGCAAATATCAAATCACGGCATCCAAATTAATAGGTTATTCTACCGGTTATCCGGTAACGGATTCCCTCCCAATTCGGCTTACGAAACGGTTCCACTTTTTTTCAGGAGTTGAGTCTCTTTACTTCGTGGGCGCAAGGCTTCACCCATGGAGGATAGAGACTAAGGAGACCGAACTTATATGGATAAGGCCATCAAAAAGCGTTCAAAAGTAATCATCTGAATTAATTCGATCGAGATGTCGCTTTCGTTCCACGACACTGTTCTCATAGTTTGCATGGTCATATCAATTTTACATAAAGAATGCTCCATTCTTCATACAGTTTTAATGACAATTTATGTGAATTTACATCTTCCTGTTATTGTCAGAGCATGATGTCAAAGAATAATATCTTCTTAGGTTATGTGTGTTCAGTTGTGTGTTTAAGCGTATATGAAAGTTTTATGATTCGAACGCCGCCTACTGAGCACCACCAATACCAATTCAGAATTTGATTTTGACCACACTTTTCAAACTCTAATCTCTATCCTCCATGGCTTCACCCAATGTATCTCAAGGGAAAACGCTATATATTCGCCATTTTTTCCATGGTTGCGCCGATGTCTCTCGCTGCTTGTTAAAGTGACCGCGTTAAAGTGATGCAGTCGATATATCCTGAAAACGAGAGGATCCTCTCCCTAGCGATGGTTTCACCATGGTTGTAATTCTGATTCAGAGCTTTGACATTTTAGGTTAGGTTTATCCGCATTACATGCTTCAACATGGTCTAATATGCTCTAACAATGGCCTAGTTTATACTTAACGACCTGATTTGTATCCTAACCTATATCCTAACCTAAAGGAGCGTTTATCCCATCTAAATCTATAATATTTTCGGGCTTAATATAGTAGCAATTAGTCTCACGTGAGTACCATCTGCCAGTATTTCTTTATACTTTACGCCTTTAATCATCTACATGTGTTTACATGCGTTAAAGATGGTTGTGTCATGCAGCCTAAGTGAGGTTAGGGATCTTGAAAAAGATCCCTCACCTAAGCGAGGTTACAGCTATTTACACCATTGCGACCTGTCGTGTTTAGATTAGATTTAGAGTATGGGTAGCGGCCTAAACATAGGGTATAAACTAGGCCAATAACTCTTATGCCTACTGCACATTGAACGCGATGAACAATGAGTAACGAGCGATATCTAATGAAAGCTCTGCTTTTTTGTGACGATGCAAAGGAGAGTTCTCATTGGATATCGCCCGTCGCTCATCTCTTATCCAGTGTGCAATAGGCATTATTCACTCGTGTTTGTTAGAGTAGGAACTAATGATAGGAGCATGCGAATAAACTTTTTGACATGTTCCATAATAAAGATTCTCGTTTTTGTTCAAAAATATCTCTTTTATTTCCGCATACAAGTTTGCTGCACGCGTATAAAATAAACGGGAATGCCACGAGTGTAATAATATTATTTTTTTCATCTTTTTTTAGTTTTCTTAATTACTAGGCCCATTTGTTTTAAATCCCATTCAATATATTAAGAAATTTTACTTATTATCTTCGGTGATTTAGATTGTACGAAAAGTGTATTCCACAAGTTTTTATGAAAATATAATAGTAGAATAGAAACTTTGTATTGAAAATATATATCTTTGGAAATTCAGAGACAAGATTTCATAGGTAATAGTGTAAAATAAAATATATAAATAAAAAGTAACAAAAATTAATGATGTTTTCATTTAGTTTTTAAAAGAATTTTTAATTTTTTTAAATGTAAAAAATTATCTTGTATATAATACTTGTATATAATATAGTGAATAATATGCAATATATATAAGTTTAAATTGTATTAACGTTATATTGTAATAGCATGTCATAAACACCGTTTGTATAAAAATTCGTAGATGAAATGAAAAAAACAAATATTTGTATAGAGCTTATACAAAAAATATACAAATTAATAAATTGGCATAAAAATATATGTACACATTAAGAATAAACTTTACTTTGCGCATAAGGCCTTAATTTAATAAGTTATAAATGTAAAAAATTAGCAATTTTATTATCTGTATAACTATAAGCAAAAACATATTACTATGGAAGAACTTTTATAAAATTTACAAATATTTCATAAACAATTTTTGCGAATATGAGTGATTCCTTTATTTTAGATTTTCTTTTATTCCAAGCAAACTTGTCCTATTAGCCTGTGCTTCTCTTTTGTTGCTCTCTTAATATTCATACTTTCCATGTGACTAAAAATGGCTAATTAGAATTAGAAAATGAGTAAGAGAAAATGCATGACAATATTCTCATTTCGCGCACCTGCTATTAGAATAAAAGTAATGAGTATTGGAAAAAGGAAATTATTGAATAGAGAAAATGCTCGATCCTATTAATCTTGGAATCAACCATATTACTTAATAAATTCATCACATTAAGGTTCTCGAACTTTTCTTTGATCTTAGTCCAAGTATATTTCTATGCTTTTAATAAATTTTATGCAAATAAGTATGCAATGATTTATACATAAAGTATTCTGTTCCAAGGGCATTTCCTCAGACTCTTAAATACATAATAATGATTGATGTCGAATGCAAAGCATCCAGAATTGTTTAATAATATACTCACACATCATTCGTTATCCGTGGTATCTTCAATGACAGAATCCCAATTAAATTCTGTGGCACTTTGCCTCGATGGCAATTCACCAAGGTGTTGGAATCGTTGTACGAAATGTGGATCACGATCTCTAAGCCGTTTAAATCTTTGAAAAGCAAGATTCTTTGCAAATTCGTAGAGTTCTAGGTCCAGACTGTTGAGTTTACGTACGGCGTCTAATTGTTCTATACTGAGGGTTGCCATAGTGGCTGCACTAAGTGTGGCATTATGCTGCTCAAATGCAACCGCAAATCGCATTTTAAATGTTTCTTCAAAGGTGTACTGCCCCACCTGACACATAAATAAAGTTTATCGTTAGTACATATGAAGTAAAATATGAAAGATATAATTAGCAATTTTGATAATTATAAAATAATTATAAGATGTAAATATAATATAAATGTTCGCACGCACGCACGCACGCACGCACGCACGCACGCACGCATATACGTATATACATAATTTGAATTTACATAATCCAAATGGTACAGGGTGGGCCATCTATTGGTACGTTTTTGAATTTCGTCGTATGGCAACACCGAACGAGCTACAGACCCGAAATTTTGACAGTTTATTAGTCATACCGTCCGCGGCACGAAACAACATGTTTTCTCTTGAAGAGCGTTTTGAAATTTTAAAAACTTATTTTCAAAGTCAGTGCTGTGTCGCCGAAACTGTACGAATTTTGAAAAGAAATATGGGTCGTGATAGAGAACCCACTGAAGGAGCTATACGCAAATTGGTGAGGAAGGTTTGTGAGAAAGGGATGTTAGTGGATGACATTATATTACGACTGTTTTGAGTGAAATTGGCGCCGAGGTAGTCCAAAATGTCATTAATAATTGGGGTGACCGAATGGCATACTGTAAGGCCAGTAGAGGGAGCCACATGAACGAAATCGTTTTTCATTCTTGACGCGGATACTTTTAGCTTCACAACAAAAAAAAAATTAATAAAAAATATCAATGTATGCTCATTTGATCGCATTTTTAAAAACGTACCAATAGATGGCCCACCCTGTACTATCTTTAATTTTTATACAATGAAACCTAAGTACACATATATCTGATTGAAGGATCTTCTTATTTCAATCCAAATAATGGTTTAAATTCCTCTTAAATGAGATTATTATATCACAATTCATTCAAAGACATTTTCTCTTCCAACTAAAGTAGTGGTTATTTAATTCTCTTTTAAAACATTATCACAAAATTCGGCCGATTTTCAGCTTGATTCTTGCTCCTTACTTCACCAACCTGCGCGCAGCCTAAATGTCGATTTACACGCCCGCCACGGCCACAGCAAAGTGTCACTCTGTATTGTTGCATCACATTTTTGTATCGCATCTTAGTGTCGAGATTTTGTTAGTTTCGTATAATATAATATTCTCGCATGTTCTAGATTTTTATAATTTTCCGTTGTAATAGCTCTCGTTATTTTCGCGGTCAAGTTTGAGGTCGAATTTTGATAAAGCGTTGAGTACATTGAGAAACATTTAGTTGAATCAATTAATTTCTTGTTTGGATATGGGCAAACAAATCCTTGATTCAACTAAATGGGTTTCTCAGTGTACAATCGAATATTACTGTGATTAGCTTGTTGCGATTAACTTCTTTAATTATTATACCAACCGCTCACAGAATTATTTGCTATCTTGCATGACTTCTCGTGCCGCCGAAAGGAATCTCTATTCAATACTGCATTGTCGAGAACGTAGTTTGAAAGAGTACCTCCTTAGTAACGCTCTGTACGTATGACATAATATATGATATATTTTATATATATATATAGATAGCCGAATATGCACGTCCTCCCGACCCATTTTATATATATATATATATATATAGAGTGAGAGAGAGAGAGAGAGAGGAAGAGAGAAGGGGAAAAGGAGGGAGGGGGGGAGAGAGGAGAGAGAGAGAGAGAGAGAGAGAGAGCAGATACTAAGTATATAACGTTAATCCTGATCTAAAATTGAATCGAAATGTCCTGAGCCATTTTTTCTATAGTCAAGCAGTTATTATGGATTAAAGCTAATCCAATGAACACCGTCTTTTAAACTGACGTACGTCCGTAAGTATCCTGCGCGCCTAGTAGTATGGTATGCGTGAGCGCTAGTAATGCCAATTCTTGGATTGATGCATCGAGAATTGACTTTTTTTGAAAAATCGATTTTAAATCGAGTGATTGGACACTGCCAATTACAGAACCTAGAGTTTTTGCCACTGCTCTAGCGCTGTGAGTGGCTCATGTCCTGTGTCGTATATCTATATAGATACGGTAAACTAGAGTCTCTATATAAGAGTCACGATCTTGCAAAAATTTTCATTGGAAGTAAAATAACGGAACCGATCATCAATGCTATTATATCCCCATTTTGAGTATCATAAACGTGATGATTGGCGATAATCTGCGTAGAATAAATCAGAATGATTACTCTACGTAATAAAGAGTCTAAGAAGAAGAGAATCTAGAGGCGAATCCAACAGACGTTGATTCGAGATGATCTTAAGCTAGCGCTTGAGACATTGATTAGTTCATGAGTCATGAACCAATCAGAGAGCCGTATTATATATAGCATCTTAAGATATTGCTTAAGATTGTCTTGAGATTAAAGATTTGTTCATGTCGCATATTTCAACATGCTCCAACATGCTCCTACCATATGTAGTTCTAATAAGCGCATTGGAGTGAGTAAGAACTATGATAAGAGCATATTGGAGCATGTTGGAGCATGTGATGCGAACAAATATTAAGAATGGATTCCGGCCTAAAGTCCTTCTTAGAATAGAGTCCCTGTTAGACGTCATTTTATTTTAGATTGTTGTGACTTTTATATAGACTCTACAGTAAAGTCACGTTATTTAATAATATAATAGAGAAACAAAACTGCTCATTCGCATCAATGATGTGCAGTTTCGTCTTTTTACTAGGGTTGTGATCAAAGGGTGCAAAAAGGTTCACCAAATGTTAAACAAAGATAAATGATGCATTATGCATATCATGCATGAAATGGAATGCACCCAAAATCTCACTACAAATGCTTTGAAGCATTTGGTTGACCAATTAGACCAATTAGAAAAAAAAATTTTACAAATTGACCAATCAAAAATTGCTTTAAAGCATTTGTCGCGTTGATCCTAGATAACATGACTTTAGCGTTCACCATATCTAGTTACAGAATTCTCTCATTCTTGGCATTCTCTTATTGGATATGTCCTACCATCGTACATCGTATGTCCGGACATCGGAAATCGTGAACAATGTGAATCCAGCAGTGATCCTAGATTGCGGATTTCTGACGCATATTCAGTTAGTCTTTCTCAAGCATGATTACATCATCTAAATTTCCGATTTCTTCAAAAATTCTCTATCTTAAGCCAATCAATGCGCTTGAGATAGACTATTACTTCTAGGCCCTTATTCTTGAAAAGAAACATACATATGTACACGTTTCTTTTTAAGAGTAGGGAGGGCCTGGAGCATGCGTCAAAAATCCTGGCATCACTGAAGCACTGGTCATGGTGAAAATAACATCACTGATCCAGCAGGCTAATGACACTAATGATAGAAAACAAAAGTTACATCTGCAGTTGTCGAATATGAAAAGACAGAGATAAACGTAAGTAATTGTAAAAAAAATTATTGACTGCAAATACTGAAAATCTATAGTTTACGTTATGTATACTATAGATTTTCAATATTCGCAGTGAATTACGAAACACCATTGCGTGCGAATGCAGTTACGTCATATTACATATACGGTACAAGTTTAACTCATTTTAAATATTAAATTTTTAGAAATTCTTGATCTATTATCTTTGTAAACTGTGGGAAATAAAAAGCATCAATTGGCACTGTTCCAACAACAACATTGCCAATAAAGTAGCATCTAAATCCGATAAGGATTTGATTAATCAATATTTCGTTTCCTATGATGTAATATCAAAGCGTTGTACGTTATGCATAATATTTACAAGCACCACAACAGTATAACAAATCTAAAAGAATCACCTGAAGTGAATGCATAAACCTGTAATAGTTCAACAAATTTTTCCAAAAGAAATTACATCTAAAAATGATCATGTTATTGATAATCCTGATTCTAAATCTTCGTCTGCAGATTGTTGAAAGTGATATGTGATATAACTAACATGAAAAAACAGACTTTAACACAAAAGCAAGTTCCGACTAGAAAGGCTTTTTCGAAGATAAGTGAATATAATGGTAACTTGTTTAATGTATTTTTGTACTAAACAAATTTCTAATTAAAAGATAAAAACTCTTTCTCTTTATGTCAGAATAAATATTTTAATTACTAACATATATACGAATTTAACGTCTACACTTAATTTTTCTTGTTTGTTACTAATATCAAAAAGAAAAGTAATTTGAGTGATCATTGAGATTGAGAGTAGAAATCTTATATTATCATACTATATTATACTAAAAATGAACACAAGATTAAAATATGCTCGAATTAACACTAATCTATTTTTAATAGAACAAATTTTCCAGTGACTAGCTTTACTTACAATAATTTTTTCTAAAAGAAAGCTTAAATTCACTATTTTTAAATTTCTTTTCATACTATTTTTGGCAAATTAAAGGGTAAATAACTCTCAGTATTGGTGTATAACTAAATTCGATATTGCACTTAATACATTTTAATTCGATTTGATAAATTTAAATCAAATTAAAACATTTTAATTCAGTTTAATGTAATAAACCAAAAATCAAATCTATGTTACAGATGATGGTAGTAAATCAGAACAAATCACAAACACAATCACATTTATAATTTAAGGACTTACAGTTACTGTCCATCATAGAAGGTTTTCAACGGTACTCAAAGTTGTTGCACCGTTATACTACTATTCCAAGTAGGATGTCGATTACAAGTCGCATTGACGAGAAATTTGTAGCGCTAAGTTCGATTGTAACAGAAAATCTGACAGGGATTGATAACATTGTGCTGACGTCGGATATTTGGACGGACAAGTATAATAGCAAAAGCTACTTGTGCCTTACTGCACATTTTATCGATGGTACAGAAATTAAACCCATTGATCTTGGAAAATTTTCTAAAAGAAGCTCACAATGTCAGTGTATAGTAATGGTAATGATTAGATAGCTGTTAATAATCGAAAGCTGCACGCGATATATTTGGATAAATTAAAGTATTATATTATTAGTTTTATTTTTTTATTTTTCAAATTTAATATACATACATTTGCCATGCTTTGCACATTAACTCTTAATCTAGTAGTCGGAAATGCAATTAACATCTGAATTAAAAAATATTATGGCAAAAATAAAAGAAAATGTAACTTTTCTTAAACGATCGGTAAAAGCAGCCGATGAATTAAGAGCGCTTCAGATGAAAACGAATTCCAACGGTGAACATTTTAAAGTGATTCAAGAGTCTGAAACTCGGTGATATTTAACGTTTTATATGTTAGAAGAGTTTTGCCAACTATTCAAATATATTAGTACTGTCTTATTCAAATATTCAAACTTGCAAATATTATTTCACTCTAATGTAACATGTATCAAAGAATCGCTTAAAATTCTCTCCCTTATAGAATTCGTAAGTAGAAATGTCAGATGAAAAATATATAACCGGAAGTAAAGTCCGATTGTTCATTGTTTAAACAATGTAACATTCTAGATCAGATAAATACGTGATTCTATGGGAAAGAGAATTCCAATCAAGCATCCATAGAAAAAAAATTATTTTTTTAGTATCGCAACTTTATTAGGTGCGCGTTTTAAAAAATTACATTTTACGAGTATCGTGGATCAAGGTGATCACAAGAATGTCAAATTTAATGAACCGAAGAGCTAATGTTGAAGATAAAGAAAATCAAGTAGATTTAGAACCCCTCACCTCCCCAAATGATATTTTGTCTGTGTGAAATTTTCATCATAAATTAGCATGTAATAACAATACTAAAAACTGTGGAGATAGTTTAGCGAGTATTCCCATTGAACTTCGACAATTTTTAAATACTCCCGTGTCCTTTCGAGAAATGGACCCTGTACAAGAATGGGAAAAATTAAAGTACCCAAATCTGTATGAAATTACAAGAAAATTCCTATTAGTTTTAGGAATATCGATCTCATCTGAAAGATTGTACAGCACCGCCGGAAATATTATTTTCAAAAAGCGTAGTAGGTTATCTAGCAATCGAGTCTCAACGCTGATTTTTCTCAATTCTTTAAAGAATAAATATTGGGAACTGTGATGTAGAATAAATAAACTTCAAACAAACTTTACAATAATATATGTAAATTTTCACTGCTTCTATTACATATTATTGTAAATAAGATTTCTCTGTGAGGATTAAAAACGTTATTTTAAATTAATTATTCTCAGATAATAATTTCAATATAAGGCAATAATTTAAATGTGATCACCGCGCTCATAAAGAGCACAATGCAATAATATTTAGTAAAAGGTTATGAAACAATCCGTTTAAGTTCTAAATAATATGATTAAAAAATAATTGATTATGATTCAAGTTGATACATAAAAAAAACTTAAGGCAGTAAGCAAATCGGTCAATCACAATAGAGTTTACTTTAATTCTCTATTGTGATTAGCTGATGCAATTACTGCTACATCTTACTGCTTTATGTTTTTGTGTACGCCATGGGCTTTATACTTAAGTCCACTAAAAATATATTTAAGTCGATGTTAATATGTATATATAATACACGATCAAAGAGTACAATGTAATTGTAAGAAATTTCGTCTATGTAGGTAATATAAATATTGTTATTTATAATATAAACCTTATTATTTTGTTAATTAATTCATTAATCCATTTTAAGTTTATTTATGAAGTGCTAAAAAAAATATTTGAAAAAGTCAAACTTATTCTTTTTTTTTTAGAAATTGACTGGCTGCTGGGAAAAGAATCAAAAGATTATTCGGAATCGATCCTTTTTTATCCGATTAATCGATTGTAAATCGATGTTAAGAATCGAACTTAAAAGAATGGATCGATTCCGAAAATCAATCTTTTTTTTTTTAAGAATCGGCATCACTAGTAACACACATTAGTTGAACCTCCATGCGGGAAAGAGCGGGCAACACCCTTGGAAGTGTGTCGGGATAAGCACACTTAGCCAAGAGTTGAGTAGGGGCCTTGTTGCCTCGGGGAGAAGAAATCATCCCAAAAAGCGGATAACCATTATTAGGTCAACGGCAGAATTAGGAAGGCAACAGGAAACCACCCGATTATTTTCCCATGAGCACACCTCTATGTTGGAATGAAAGATAAGGATTACCGGGTGAACCGGGTAGTGACCGGCGCTCGGATGGATCTGGTGTGAAGCGTGCGACCGGATATGCTAGGATAGATGACAAGCAGGTTCCGCATGCAAAATTGGAAGAGAGATATCAGCTGAGGGAATCAATTGATTTGACTACCTGGAACGTGCGTGGTCTGTTACAAGTAGGGAAATTTCGAAAAAGAGAACTGGACGAAAAACTCATGGACATATGTGGAATAGCTGAGAATCACTGGAAAGGAAAAGGACACTTTCAAACATCGAACTACGCAATATACATCTCGGGAACCGAAGAAACAGAAAGAAATGGGATGGCGTTTATCACCAGCAAGAAGTTGATATCATATATGTACGAATATCGCCCCATCAGAGATCGACTCATCATGATAACCCTGGACGCGAAACTAACACGACTGCACAAGTATATATGCCGACCTCAGCAGAAGGTCGCAGGAAGCGAAGGAGGAGGATGTGGAAAGAAACTCTGCCATAGAACAGCTAGCAGTCAAAATACCGGCCAAAGAGCCTCTAATAATTATGGGAGATTTTAATGCGAAAGTCAGAAAAACCGTAGAGGAAAAAATGTCAATTGTGGGGAAATATGGCCTTGGAAAGAGAAACGATAAGGGGGAGCAATAGGGGGGAACGACTGTTAAATTTCGCTATTGAGAATAAATTGACTATTGTGTGTATGTCAACACCATCTTTAAACATCATCCTAGATGCCTATCAACATGGAGAAGCCCCGATGACTACACAAAAAATCAAATTGATTATTTTCTAATTAGATCTAGATGGAAGTCCTCAATAGTTAATGCGAAGACGAAGCCTGGCGCGAATGCTCAGATCACAATCTGCTATAGGCTAAGTTTAGAATTAAATTGAAAAAACAACCTTCAGTTCAGCAAACGACAGTTGGTGGTGACAAACTCGGAACAATTCCGAATCGCTTTGGAACATAAGGGGATATCAGAAATGGAGGTCAGATACAGCATGGCAGGAGACAAAGGATTATGAACGCCATGAATCAATGTTCTAAATCAAGAATTATTAAAAAGAAGCATTGGACTGATGATACATTACAACTTGTTGAACAGAAAAAAGCCATAAAGCGAAGCAGGGACGACGATAGTAAACATACACGGCTTGAACAAATAAACCAGGATATAAAAACAGCTAGCAGATGAGACAAAAATGAATATATCTCATCAATATGTGTGGAACTTGAATGGTATTCTAACCGCCATGAATTGTTCAACAAAGTCAGATATCTGTCTTTATAGCGTGAATGCAAACAATCAGAAGAACGAACAAGGAGTGGAGGTTAATAATTTGATGGGCATTGCGGAGGTGTAGGAGAGATACTGTTAGGAACTGTATGAAGATGACTACGACCCGATGGATAGTAAATGCATACCCACTAGGGGAGCCCAGCATAATGCGAAGAGGTCGAAAGAGCAATAAAACTCTTAAAACAAAGAAAATCTCCGGGAGTAGATGGGATAACAGCTGAGATCTTGAAAGCCATGGAAGAAAAAGGAGTGGATACATATTCACAGAATACGTAACATTATATGGGAGACCGTGGATTGATGGGAGTCAACGTTTGTTCCCATCTTTAAAAAGAGCTCACCTTTGAAATGTATGAACTATAGAACGGTAGCACTGATATCGCACGCTAGTAAGATCCTTCTGCACATTATACACGGACGATTGAACCGTTCCTTTTGTCACAGACATCGGATGAACGGGCCGGTTTGTCCCAGAAGTACGAGAGTGCAAATTCTAAATATCAGACAACTTATAGAGAAGACAAGAGAATTCAATCGTTCGGTGTTTCTTTGTTTTGTTGCTATATACTATATTAAGGCGTTTGATGAAGGTGAGATGGAACTTTTGGAAAATTTTGGAAGAGATAAGAATACCGAAACATCTGATCCAAATGATTCGCAGCTTATTAATATAGCAAAGATTCGAATAAACCAGATATATTCAAATAACTTTCAAGTATATGGGTGAGACAGGGCTGCATTCTGTCCCCTTCACTGTTTAATCTACAGCGAATGTGTCAGATTTATAGAGAAATGAAAGGAAGCATATCGATTGGGGGAAGGAAGATTAGTAATTTACGATATGCGGTTGATATTCTCATAGTCGCGATGAGTGCAGAGAAAATGGAGGACATTGTGGATAAATTACGTTTAATAAGCGGTACACGACCTAACATTAAACCAAGGGAAAACCAATGTGATGATAATTGACGGAGCACAGAACAACTTGTCGCACATTCGAAAGGTAGCCGGATACGAGGTTGTCAATCAATTTGTCTACTTGGAAATTGAATACTTGGATTGCTCATCAAACGATGGAGGATGCGAGAAAGAAATACGCCAAAGACTTAGTATGGCGAGGTCTGCCACTGCTAAGCTGGAAAGAATATGGAAGAACACTTCGATTATACGAAGTTGAAACTGATGAATGCTCTCATTTTTCCATAGCCACTTACATAGTGGAGACTTGAATCATGAAGAAGGCTGATAGAAGAAGAATCGAGGCCTTTGAGTTATGGGTGTACAGACAATTCTGAGAATTTCGTGGACTAAACATCGCACTAATCAGTCGGTGTTAGACGAGCTCAGGGTCGGCTTCAAACTGATACAAAAAATTAATCATCTTTATCTCCAGTATTTTGGCCATGTGGCGAGAGATATAAGGATAATGGAGAGGATGATTGTTGAAAGAAAGATGGAAGGGAAACGTCCTAGAGGCAGATCGTTAACCAGGTGGGCAGATCAGATCAATCGAATTATAAACAAGAGTTTTCATAAAACTGAACAACTAATTCAGGAGAAAGAAGTCTGGCAGGAACTTATTTGAGTATGAGGTGCCATCACATGCTTTCGAAGGATCACTAGTAAGCGCTCCATGAGCGGTACTAGTGTCTCTACTATGTCCTACTCGCGCTACTATGTTGCTACTTTGCCACTATCCCGCAATATTCTCACGTAACATAATAACGCGAAAAAATTTTTTGCATTAAAAATCATATTTCTTCTGTCAGAAGAATTTTCTGTTAGGAAAATTTCAACAAGGAATACGAGAACTCTCAAAACATAGCAGATTAAAGCTTACATAAAAAATATAATCTTTTTACTTATAAATTGTTTATAAATGTTATTAATTTCGATGATAAATGTAAACATATTTATGATATAAATATTTAATTAATCATTTGTACATATTGTATCAATTTAGTATATTATTTTTTAAATACATTATTCTAATTTATACCGAGTGTTCGAGATACGGCCAACATGTACATAATTTCCATATTTGGCGTTCGTGCGACATACGGATCGAAAGCTTCTAGAAGGATCTCAAGCGTCCTTAGAAGTTTCCAAAACATAAACTCGGCTATCACCTCGTCGATAAAGTCAAAAAATAACAAGCTAAACCGCACGTCGCACGTACGCAAATTTCAACCGCTATAACGGCTAACCAATTCGGATCGGTCGTAGCGCACGCGCGATCGCGTGACGCAAAATGCGTAATATGCGTTCATCCCAATCAAGAATCCCGATTTAACGGGCGCGCATGGCAATAGCGTGCTGCTTGGCCGTCGCGCGCGAAATCGCCAATCGCCACCCGACACAGAGAATCATCTCAAAATTTTCAATGTGTAAAAATCTCATAGGCGAATGCAAAGGGCCTTGGTTCTCAAAAGAGCATAAAAGGCAAAACCGAGAAGCAATACCGCTCTTAACGCTCTTAGTTCTCCGCAACTCCTTGTTCTCCGCAACTCCTAGTTCTCCGCAACTCCTAGTTCTCCGCAACTCTTAGTTCTCCGCAACTCTTAGTTCTCCGCAACTCTTAGTTCTCCGCAACTCTTAGTTCTCCGCAACTCTTAGTTTTCCGCCGCTCTCAGTTTTTCCGCCGTTCTGAGTCAACGTATCACTTTAAAATTTCACGTCAGCGCTCTCGCTCTGAATCGCTCTCGAACACTGAGCATTTGATATGCATAACTAGTAAGTTTCTATTAAATTATCTTAATTTCGACAATATATTTAAAAAATGGTATACTAAGCGAGCTGGTATAACATGCACCAAGATTAATTAAAGACGCTTGTATTGACAAAATTAAGATAATTTAACAGAAAGTTATCAGTCAGTACACATAGTTAGTGTAAAGGGGATTTCATTTGTACATTTTTGTCGTATGAGAAATTTTTTAAGCTTGTTAATTGGTTATAGGATAGAGAGATCCGAGGACCTCTCTATCCTGCACATATTTGTTGTATGACAAAAACGCACAAGTGAAATCTCACTCTAAAAGGGATTACAATCTTTTTTTCCACATGAAATGTTCTCTCGTCTCCAGAATATCAAATAGTATCAACTGTTGAATGCTGATACACAATAAAAAAAGTTTTATATGATAAATACCATGAGCATTGTAACAAAAAGTTATAGTAGACAATAAATATATTTATCTAGAAATAGTAATAATAAAAACAATAACGATAACAATAAAAATAAATTGCGTATATTTTAACATATTACATACCTTCTGGTATTCAGTCAGCATGAAGAAAGGCATAAATTGTAAGTTGTGTTTAGCACTAGCTAATATTAGACGTTCTTTATCAGTTTTGCTAAGAGTGGAGTTATAACAGCCAACTATCGATAGATCTGCCAGCATTCTCGTTTGACGATTTCTTGCCAAATTGTAGGGGCATTCCATAAACTAGACAAATATAAAGAATCTCATTATTAAATCAAAAAATTAATCTCATTATTAAACAAAATCTCCTAAACTGTATCTCCTAAATAGTTCTGTTCCTCATTTCTTATCTAGCATTAAAATCTTAAAAGCATAAAATTAATTTGCTTTCTTATATTAACAAGTCACAAGTACAATTTGTTTACTATAGAAGAGGTCACGACAGAAAGTTATATATTGACAGGAAACAGCTGTATACAAAATGCGAAAGAGTGCTGTAAGAAATTTAGAGGAAGTAAGTACAACAAAGAAACTATCACAGATGTGTGACTCGGTGGCAGGACAGAAGTCTATCAATATGAAGGAGACCAGGTTGGAACCATCCAAAGCGATTCAATGTTGAAGAGACGTTGCAAAAACGTTGAATTGCAACACCCGTAAGACGTAAAACATTTTTCGCACATTAATTAATTCAGTTTTATTACTAAAATACTTAAATATTATTATGTGTGTGATTAATATCATATTCCGGAACACACACGATAAAATTATAATTGAAAAAAAAAATGCTTTCCCTCATTTGGGAATTAGTTTCCTTATTTTTCTAAGCAGAAACTCATCCAATCTTGTATCCCATCCAATGGCCGAACCTCTGCAATCTGCTGCAGAAATTGCTGCTTCAATGATCCACGAACACTGTTAGTGAATATATAACTGTGACATATAGATATGTAGAAAGATCACGAGTCGACGTCGTACATCGGACTGGTCAGCACAAACAATATCACATTCTGCAAGCGCGGCTTGCCGATTCTCACATAAACATATGTCGCTTAGAAATGAGTTTCGTTAAAAGATCAATTTAAATGATTTAAATTTTCTATTTACATGACATGTAAATAGCTATATAAATTCTATTTACATGACATTTTACTTTTGTTTATTTTTTACAAAATAAAATAGATTTCAATATATAATTTATTCAATGTCGTTCCAACGTTACAGCAACATCAACAATCAATGTGGAAAAATCAATAAAAATTCAACTTGTGGTTCAATTTGTTCAATACTGTTCAACATTGCAACAACATTAATAATCAATAAAAAAAAAATCAATATAAATACAACATTGATAAAACATTGACACATCAACATTCAACATTGCAACATCTCAGTAGCATTCTTTCAACGTTCTGTGTTTTACAGGGGCAGATCTCTACCTACCTAGATAGCCAAAACTGCCAAGATTATGTATTACTATTTGTGTACTACATACTATTGGCAGAACTCGAATAGTAACCGAACATGATTTGCCATCTCAGTTAGTGTCGGTAAAAATGTAGCAGAGAATGAGCAGTTTCAATATCAAGATAAATTAATTAAAAAATTTGCAAAAATTAAGAATAGAAGTTCTTGGCATAAAAACAGTACAATTTGAACATTTCATACTGAGATAATATATAATACATATCACCAGAAACTAAACCAAAATTGAATATAATGTGATATCATTATATGTGATACTGGCAAATGTCAGAAATCGAATTTATATGCTTGCACGGCATGATGGTAAAAACATGGCAAGCATGTGGTACGATCTTAAAAAGTAACAGCAAAAACACAGCAAAAACACAATACGGCAATATTATATCAGACCATAATTCTTCCGTTTACCGCTATGCAACGTATATCTACGAATATTTATCTCATATTTAAATTTCTGTTACGGAAAAATATAAAGGCAACATAACGTGGCTAATGAAAATAAAAATGTGTAGTATTTTCCTATTAGGTTAATTTCTGATACAATTCCTACAGAGAATTCAGAATATTAAACTTCAGAATATTAATTTTTGGAAAACCGGACAGCAATTCTCTCAATGTGAAGAATTGTTTATTTATTAAGGTATTTCTCAAGCTACGATCACGCTAGAAAATTAATCGTGTACAACCTATGAATATGCCTCTCCGCACGCGTGCTCTTTGGAGAGAAATACTTTTGAAGCGAGCGACGCACGCACGCACGCACGCGCGCACGCACGCACGCATAAATGTCGCACTGAAGACATGTGGCAACAGCATGTTCTTGTCTCGTCGCTCGGCGTGCGAGAAGGAGAATTCCATCAAATTGCAAATTTAAACTACTCTAATTCAGAAATGGCATTGCTCTAGGCCTCCCCATTTTTTGAATAAGGTTAATATTTCTATATTATATACTTATTTAAAGAAAAATCTGTAGAAGATTTTTGCCACAAAGTATTAAAACATTACTTTGGCAATACTTGATTTAAGAGTTTACGTGTTAAATGCTGAAATTTTGAAGGCGAACATTTTCGGCATTGATAAAGTTTAGGGACTCGAAATTAAATCTTTAAAATTTTAACCATATATAGATAAAATTATTTTAAACATATCCAAATTTTAAAAAAATCTGTAGAAACTCGGAATTTCTCGGAATAATACCTTAACACTTAAGATACAAAACATTAAAAATACAATTTCTATTTACAAAATTTTATTCTGATTAAATTTATTTCTTTAATAAAAATGCATTTATTTACCAAAAGTTAAATGTGTGATAAAATATATTTATTTATTATGCGTGATTACTGATGCGCCCTCTGCAGCTGATAACACAGATTGCGTTCTATATCCGCGTATACGCCAATATGAATAGATTGTAGCGCGATAAATATTCGAGTATTCCAAAACCGCAGATCTGTGAAGCGATATTCGGCGGCCGAGAACACTCGGTAGAGGCAGAAAAATCTCCACCCAGTGTTATGGTCGAGATTGAATAGATACTTGCAGTAACTAGTTTGCTATCCGATGTTAATGATACTTGCCAGTAGCCATTCTTGAGATCGAGCGTGGTGAAATATCGTGCTTCGCGCAGTTTATCTAGTGTCGCGGTTACGGGAGCGGATAGGCGTTCGGTTCGGTCACTTAATTCACGCGGTAGAAATCAATACAAAATCTATTTTGTTTTCTTTCTTGACGGTGATCATCGGAGAGCTCCACGGACTTGCTGCCGATTCTATGATAACATCCTATATCATTTGTTCGACTTCAATTATGGACTGCATGGCAGAGTTTCATGAGCAGTATTTTGGTTTAATCGGGCGGATCCCCGATTTGATGCGTATTTGATGTTGCGTGCAACGGATGGAGCCTTGCACGATATCAAATATCGGCAGCTCTATGTCGAGAAATTTTTGTAGCTACAGATCGGAATCGACTGATCGAAACTTAATTTATAAATCGACACCGATTAATACCGCGCTCTTGAGCGTCCATAATTATAAAAATTTCTCGACGTAGAGCCGATATTTGATATTATGCAAGGCTCCATCCGTTGCACACAATCAAATACGTGGAACATGTGCCTGATGTGCCCGGTTGCCGATCATTAGAAGTATATAACGTGACCGGGCAATGTGATCGTTTGGCCATCGACGAGTTGAACTTCCTCTGCTTCCCTCTCTATACTGAAATGTAGTTCCTCTAAGTTGCGCATGGTATCGTTGTTAATAAATGATATTTCCGAGTCGATAACTAATGAAAAAATTCTAGCTTTATATTTTCGACGTGCATATTGACCCGGAACGAATTTTACGCTGATAACTGGCGAACGGTCGGGACTCCTGGTCGGTGGCCTGTTTCCTAGCGGTGAGTGATAGTTCTTTATTAGTATCCTATTCTTGCCGCACTACGAATTTTTTCGGAGGGTGCTTATATTCGAATCGAGAGTGCTTCCTCTGCTTGCAGCGCCGGCAGCACTCGTGGTTATAACGGAGGCTGCAACGGAGATTTTGCGAGATTCTTTCCTCCACCTTTTCGAAGATTGTTCGCAGGTTGCGGTTTTGCGGCTTAAATCTTGTATTGACGTTGGATAAGCCACTGATAGAAGAAATACATATTCGATAAAGAAACTGCAATTTTCACTGTTCCATCATTATTCTGACGCGGTTCATCAGGGTTATTAATGCCATGAAATATTTGAAAAAAAAGTTTCTCTGGCTTCTGTTTACGTGCGTGAATATCTTTTAATAACTGTCCAAATTTGTTCAAATGTGATAAAAACGCGACTTTAAAACTAGTGTCATTCAGTTTTCCCATCGCTTATGGTTTCCTCGGCACCGCGTCTGCGCGTCTCTTTAGAAGTACTGATAGCCCTTGTGACGTTGCAGTTTCGCTGCAGTGTCGCGCAGCGACCCTCCGCAGCGACCTCACAAATCGCGGATCTGTGCCTGGCTCGAACAGAGAGTAGCGGGCGAGCGAAATCTTCAGGAGGCTGTCGATTGAAGTTACGATTTATTTTACTAATCCCCAGCCTTTATTTTATTTTATGTGGAATAAACGGGAGCCTCGCCGAGCGAAGAATCGGCGAGGAAGGAGATAATCATTGGCGAAAAGAAGATCAGAATTCTATAAGGAACTATCGCGGGCCGGAGACGGAGAGCGCGGAGTTAGCGAGATAGAAGGAAGCGACGTCCATTGCCACTAAAGGACTTAGCGATGTCCCAAGCGCGAGGGATGCATGGCGAGCAGGAGAGGATCCCGGACATTAAAGTAAGCTAATCGGCAACAAGCAGGAACCGCAGGAGTCGACATAAGGATCGCTAAGCTCAGCCTCAATATCGGAACGCGACCGAAGACACGCCAGCGGAGAAAAAAAATCCATGAGACCGCGAGGCGCCCCACAGAACTCCGCCACATACGACCTTACACGCAAAGGGCCGCGAGCCCGCTAATTAGTCGCGACAATGCGCGACGTGATTGCACACTCCCAGGGGAGGGGGGAGGAGGGGAGGGCTAGCGAATTGATTGCGCATCGATCGGGATCTTGCTCGTTCTCTTCCGTTTCGAGCCGCCTATCGACGTAGATGTCTTGGACCGGCAAAGGTTTCTGATGAGCGAGAACTCCCAGAGTTCATTCCATGCAACAAGGGAAATTATCGGTGAGATTGCCCTTTTGCATTACACTTGTATAAAGTAACATGTAACGTGGCATAGCTACGAGCTATCTTCGCATTTTGCTGTCAGTACGTCAATTTTGCGTTAGTGTAAAGTGCGCCATAAGCAGCATGTTTTGGTGTTCGGCGTGACCGGCGCCAAGCGTGGGAATCTCCCACGCTTGCAAGAGGCTATCGGGGATAGATTCGAGCTACGGGTACGAGCTGGAAGAGACATCGTTTCGTATATTCCGACCGCGGCATGGGAACAAGCACCGAGGGCTAAGATTTTCGTGACTCCGCATGAAATTTCGCGTGTACGCGTCGCGGGGCGGCTGTGTTGCGCTGATCGTTAATTTAGAATATCGCAACGAATGGGGTCCGCCTGCAATTTGGATGTCTTGCTCTCGTAAGCTCGATGTGTCGTGATAACTCTTGGCGTGTATTACCATCGTTGTATGTTCGCTCTTGATGCACGAAAAGTGTAGTATGTTCGTTCTCGGTGCATAATATTGTGTCTTGTGTTTGTCCTCGATGCGAGAAATTAGTATGTCGCATTTGCGTTTGGAAATCTTTGAATGGAAACGCTTTCGCGTTTTATTATTCTGTGTGAATGAGATAGTATTTGCCGGCGCATGCGTGCGCTGTCAGAAAAAGAGTGTCACGCTGTGGAATTCTCTGTTCAAAGCCTCGCGATAGAATTTTGATTGACGGCGTGAATGCACATGAATATTGATTTTTGAATTGACTTCATGTTTTCGTGTATTTGCCAAAATAATGTTTTCTTCATTTGGTCTTGCGATTCCGCGTTCCGCGGATTTTTTCCTGTCTTCCCTTTTTTTTTTAGAGCGCAGTCATCATTTTGTTATTCTTTGGTATTATTATTACTTCTTCTATTTTTTTTCTTTTTAATAAACGCATTCGTAATTATAATATTTGTGACTGTATTCTTCCGCCTCTTGTCCTAAATTATTCCGTCCCGCTGCAGACACACGGCCCTAACCACCTCACGTGAACGAGTCTTTATTGGTTTTTTCTTTTATCGTCACATTATCGGATTTGATGCTCTTGTTGTTCGTTTTTGTGAAATTGACGTCGTCTCAGACGTGCGTCTGGCGCCCAACATTGTTGTGATTCACGATTTTCGCTCGATCACATAAGATATGTGTGAGGGCCTCCATCTATCCTCCGTTCCGATTGATCCGTCGCTTCCCGAGTGCGCTCCCGCGTGCATTCCAACAAAATTGAGAAAAGGACACCCTTTAAAGAATTTATAATCGATGAGTTCGTAATCTTCTTTGAGCTCTTCGAGTTCTAAAAAAGCCCATGGTCTTTCCCTTCAAACTAAAAATCTGATTTATGTATTTGATTTATTATTTTTGCAGGTCGGTCCTCGGGGCTGAAGGAAGCGGATGTATTCGCGAATGGATTAATGCTTTCGTTAGTTGGTACCGCGACTATCTTCTGGTCAGGTCTCTGTATTCGAGTAAAAAACCGACAAGTTTTATCCGCACGAAAGTTAGTTACAGTTTGTTCGGCGTCCGAACAAAAACTTGATCAGAAGAGAGAAATGCATTCCATACCGAAATTTTGGATTTATATATACTTAGCAAAAGCGACATTATTAGCGAGATGGAAATTCGAATTGAATACCGAGAGCATTTTGAACGATCCGCGACATCATCTAAATGCATTCGTGGATGAGAATCCAGAGAGTTTCCAAAAGCGCCGCCACTATCCCCGCAAAAGATAGAATGCGTATCCGAGAAATCCGTCACGTCAAACGAAAGCATTAATCCATTTGTGAATATATCCGTTTCACTCAGTCCCGAGGATCGGCTTGCGAAAATAATAAATCAAATGCGTAAATGGAATTTTCAGTTTGAAGGAAAAGACCCGTGGGTGTACTTAGAATGCGTAGAAGAGCTCAAAGAGGATTATGAGTTACTGATCATTAATTCTTCAAAGAACTATCGGTACTTCTAAAGATACACACAAATGTGAAGCCAAGGAAATCGTAAGCGATGGAAAAGCTAGAACGTATGGAGAAGCTTTGTCACTAGTTTTAAAGCCGCGTTTTTACATGCAGATGAATTCTAGTTATTAGAAGACGTTTACGCGTGCGTGCAAACAGAAGTCGAGGGAACTTTTTTTTATCCCACAGCATTAATAAGCCCGCGCCGGAATAACGACAGAACAGACACAATTGGAATATCTTTACTTTTTTTTTCAAATTTGTACTTTCCTTCAAAGTTTAAGTATCGCCGGCGCGTTATCTAAGGTGTACCGCGTGGAGGTGGCACGGTCGGATATCCATCTTTTCGAGATGCTTGATTAAAGTGAGTCCTTGTGTGCGTGCGTGAATCGTTATTTAACCGGACTCGTCACAGGAATATGTATTATACTTCTATCAGTGGCGTATCCGACATACCGATATGCGATCAATACAAGATTTAAGCCGTGAAGCCGCAACCTGCGAACACCTTACAGTTCTCGAAAAGGCGCAGAAAAAATCGAAAGAATCCGCTCATAAAACCCCCGTTGCAGCCGCAGTGTATGACTGCGATGAGTGTTGCTGGCGCTGCAAGCAGAGAAGGCACACTCGATTTGTATGTAGGCGCCGTCTGAAAAAATTCTGCTCGTGCGGCAAGGATGAGGTACTAACAAAGAACTGTCGCCGCCGGGAAACAAGCCACCGACCAGGAGGAGGCCCTGTTCCAGTTATCAGCGTAAAATTCGCCCCGATTGCAGGTCGACATGTACGTCGAAAATATAAAGCTAGAAGCATTAGTAGATACCGATTCGGAAATATCATTTATTAACAACAATACCGTGCGCAACTTAAAGGAATTGCATTTCAGTATAGAGAGGGAAGCAGAGGAAATTCAACTCGCCGAACGATCATGCTGCTCGGCATATACCTATCATGATTGGCAACCAGCACATTTGGCACACGTTTTGTATAATGCCGATACTCAAGAGCGCGGCATTAATCGGCGTCGATTTATGGATGAAATTAAGCTTCGCGATCTGCCATTCCACGGACTGTTAGCTATCCGGTCAGTTACTGCCGCCTCAACGGAGGAACACACCCGGAGAACCAAAAGCGAAGACCGGCAGCTACAAAAATTTCTCGACGTAAAACTGTCGAAGTTTGATATCGTACAAGGCTTCACCCGCGCAACACCAAATACGCATCAAATCGCGGATCTGCCCGATTAAACAAAAATGCCGCCCTCGAAACCACGCCATAATCGACGCCGAAGTCGAACAAAGTGCAGGACGGTCATAGAACCGACTCGTGGAGTCGGTAGTCGTCGAAGAAGAAAAATAGATTTTGTATTGATTTCCGCTGTGAGAACGAGGTGACCGAACCAGACGCCTGTCTGCTTCCGCAAATAACCGCGACATTAGATAAATTGCGCAGAGTACGATATCTTACGATGCTGGATCCCAAGAATGGCTACTGGCTATTAACACTGGATAGCAAATCAGTTATTGCATCAGTTATTATTATACAGGATAAAAAAGTATCAGTTATGCCGAACTACATTCAGCACCGGCCACATTCCAGCGTTTACTATTATAAATACCGTCCTGGATTCCGAGTTAGAGCCGCACATTTTCGTTTATTTGGACGACATAATTATTATAAATCGCAAATGCAAATAAATAAACGAAGACAATGGACTAATGGAAATTGGCGCTATTATTTTATAAATCCAATATTATAAACATATACATATACACTACCCGCGGAAATTAAAGCATCACCTCTCACGCTTTCGAAAAATTGATAAACTTTGAATGAGTATAACTTCTACAAAAATGGCCAAAATGAGATTTTAAAAGCATTTTGTAACTTAAAATCTCTACTTTTCAAATTTGTATTTTCCTTCAAAGTTTAAGTATCGCCGGCGCGTTATCTAAGGTATACCGCGTGGAGGTGGCACGGTCGGATATCCATCTCTTCGAGATGCTTGATTAAAGTGAGTCCTTGTGTGCGTGCGTGCGTGCGTGAGTCGTTATTTAACCGGACTCACAGACTAATTTTTGCCGATATGCAGCGTGGGGCGCGCGCGGAACGCGTGTATACGTCAACATGAACGCGATTGCGACGCGATGAATTTCTAAGCGACTTCCCGACTGCAATGGGATCAACGCAATTCAGTGAGACAATACTTGACGACTGAGAACACTCAGTCGAAGAAGCAGAGAAATCTCGTGCTATTGTCGAAACCGATTAAAAGTGCACTTGCAGCAATCAACGATCGAGAAAACTCGACAGAGATAATATCCCCTGGCTATTGCTGGTGCGGCAGAAGCGGTAGGTGGTAAATAGCTAGCGGCCGAGAAAGCTCGGCGGGACAGAGTACGCTCTGACTCCGGAGAAATCCCGTGCAGCAGTGCAAGGATTGCAGCTGGTCGATAGCCAAGAACATTCGACAGGATAGAGTACTCTCTACTCTAGAGTTTTCTCGGCGATTCAGTGGTTTTTAGGCAGGAAAGCCGGTGGGTTACTATCGAGAACGCTCGATAATGACAGAGTAATCTCTCTACCATCTTTTTTCGCTACTAGAGCAGCTGGTCAGAATCGGAGAATATTGAAACATGATCAAGAACGGAAAGGAATAGACATTGTTGTTAGCGATTTATCATTTAATTCAAATTGTTGCTTCTGCTTGTATTGTTCCAGAGTCGTTCGACGATTTCAGCCGATTCGCAATACGAGTAGGGGATGTCGGCCGGCGGTAATAGGACGATTTCGATAATCTCTGACACGGAATGGCACTGCTATACTTGTTAATACGATTGCGGGCGCACCGCGCCCTTATGTGACCAAAGACCATTACAGCGGCATTCGGATAGTAATGATTCGGATGCGTATTCTCGAAGCATCGTTACAATCTGCCGCGTTTTTGTACGGCAGGCCGTGCTCAGTTTTTATTGTTACATTATGTTTATGTTTACTATTTGATACATATAAGTTGTAGCTTTTCCGCGATTTCGCTGTCACAATGTGACATCAGATCATTCTTGATTTCTGCTATTTTTTTGTTAATATTTGATGTGGCAAACTTTGTCCGATATCTGACGTATTTGCTGTCATGATATTTGTAGCAAAGAATTTTATTGCATTTCTACCGTTGTTCTATGTTATATTGTTAGAAACTAAACTTAATAAGGAAATAACAGCTTGATATTTGCTATAACATTATGATCAAATTGGCTACTGTTACCATTTTGCTATCTGGGTACAGGATCTTTAGAAAATAGGACTTACAATCAGAATTTATAAATTAGCTCAAGAGAACCAATAGATGCCTTAATAATAGGATCGCATTCAGCAGACTCAATTATTGCGGAGCGCTCGCTACTATTTAATGATCTAAAAGAATACACCAGCAGCAGCGAGCGCTCACGGATCCGCTCCGCAACAGTTGAGTCTGATAAATGCGACCAAGAACACGAATCAAAGATAATCGCCTAATAGATGGTATATATGCCATGGGGACACCCGATGACTCTGGCAGACTGCAGAAGTTTGTCACCCGGATGTGGCTAGAAAATGCCATGAGGACATTCCAGGTTATATGTCAGACTGATTGAACTTATAGACTTTGTCCAATATTGCGATCAGAATTGCACGTTCAGGATGAATGTAATTTCAGGTTGATCGAACTGTAAGAAGTTTAGAGGAAATAGACACAATAGAGAAGTTATCAGAAGATTTGTTCGCGTACTCCAAAGAAATCCAGAGAACACTTGGGTAAAATGGCAATTGGAACAATTAAATTCATATGTCCCAACGCTCAATGATACGAACGAATTTAGAACAATCATTTTGTGTGCATGTCATCTAATTTAATCCATTTTGAGATCGGTGGAAATAATATTTAATTCGCATCAATTTGATACATGTACTAATCGATTTAACGATATATAAAGGGGTTATTAGTACATTAGATCAAGATGGATCTCAGAGTAGAATTTTCTTGCCGGTTGACATCATTAATTAATGATGACTTATTGGCAGAAAATGTATTTTCTTGTATTTTTTGCAGCTATCCATGATCTGTCATAGCCGTGAAATACTTTTTCCGATACACATTCTCAATTATTACGCATGCGTAATATATCCCAATTGTACTTCGGAGGAGAGGCAAGAGAGTGGAGCGTGCTCTTAATACTCTTCAAAATATGCTCTAACACGACGCGAATATCTAGTATTTCTTTTATTTTTACGTAAAAATGAATTTTTAGTGCAAAAATGAAAATAAAAATAATAATCTCCAATGGCTTTGATCTTGACGAATATTATCCAGGACATAATCCTGAACAACATTCAAGAGATTTTATTCATCGGTTGGACACATTGCGATAATGCTAATATCAGTGCTGTAACTTTCAAATATCATAACTCAAAAAGTAATAAAAAAAAATATTTCCTTATAGCGTTTTGGAAAGTTCTCAACACCAGCTATTAGATTCTGGAATCAAAAGTAGTGTTTCATTTAAAAAAAATCGATGTGATTTTAACCTGAGCGACACCGCCCAAGGTCAAAACTAATAAGATCTTTTTGAATTCTACAACTTTTATCTGAAACACTTTTCTGTAAAGATCATATTTTTCAAGATATTCAGGTGTTCCGACCTTTTTGGGATACCTGTGTAACATAGAGCACGTTGAAATGAGTAGGAGCATGTTGGAGCCTGCGACACGAACAAACCTAGAGTTTGGGCTGTGTGGTTCGGAGGCAGGATAGAAATGTACCAATATAAAGCAAGTCTTTGGTTCAAATCTCTGATATTTTTCTTGTATTATCGCTTATTTCTTACAATGCTTTTAATTCAAATTTTAAGATAAAACAAAAGTTTTTACCTTAAAGTATATATAGATGAAACGCTTATATATAAACTACTATAATTTATATTATAACAATAAAAGCCAATATAAAATAAAAAAATCAGGAGATATTACCTCTTCCAGGGTAACACCTTTCCAATTGGGACCATCGTAACACTGAGGTATATTTGCTTGAGTACCTCCGCACCAATGACGAGCACCTCTCCATGTAGCACCTCTCTGCACGTGCCTAAACTCAGAGAGATATCTTGCAACGGGATCCCTTATGATAGTTATGTAAAAGTAACGGCGCTTAATTCCATCTCCTTCAATTTTATTAAGTTCCGTATCAACACAATTTGTCAATTCGGTCCAATCCGCATGTAATCCACACTTCCAGCCGGTAGAGTATCGTGAGAATAACCAATTTTCGTTATGATTTGGACGGAAACAGAAGCAACGCTTGCGTCGTCGTTGACATGAGCATGGTCTTTGTAATTCTAAATCTCGCACCAGATGTTTGCCAAATAGTGTGCCACCTTTGAACAAAACAAGAATGATAATATCTTGAATGCAACAAATACTTATTTTATATAACTAATCTGTGCTTCGCGGGTTTTCTCCATGTCTTGGTCCATTCTTGATGTGCCAACGTTTCGTGGGCCTTGCAGTCCACTTCATCAGGGCGAGGAGCAGCCTGATACTGAGCTGTTCCTCCAGGTCCTTCCTTTTTATGTTACGCTACTTGTTGAGATGGGAGTTTTTTGATGGTGGAGGGGGGGGGGGTAGGGTGGTGGGGGGACACAGGACGGTGGCATCCT
>NW_011626986.1:280983-291040 GCF_000204515.1 Acromyrmex echinatior
TCCCCCCACCCCCCAACCCCCCCCCCCTCCCTCCACCACCAAAAAACTCCCATCTTAACAAGTAGCGTAACATAAAAAGGAAGGACCTGGAGGAACAGCTCAGTATCAGGCTGCTCCTCGCCCTGATGAAGTGGACTGCAAGGCCCACGAAATGTTGGCACATCAAGAATGGACCAAGACATGGAGAAAACCCGCGAAGCACAGATTAGTTATATAGAAAGCACCCATGGAAGCATCAAGAAGATTGTCAAATACTTATTTTTTTATATTATTAAATCTTAAATCTTATAAGTTCTTTACAGTTTTTCTAATTTTAGAAGAGAGAGGATTAGTAGCGTTTCAAATTGATTATATTAAAAGTCTGAAAGTTATCGGCGCTCAATCTTATCTGAAATAAAATTCATTTAAAATGAATATATATTGTATTATTTGAAACATCTAACTTTGATCGTGATAGGTTCGTGTTCTTCGAATTTGATGTATATTATTAAAATATATTAAGAATAAGTACGACCGTATAAATAATATACATAAATATGTACGAAAATGTCAATAATCAGTCAAAAATAGATGTTATAAATACAATATATATTAATAAATTAAAATAAAAGTAAACAATAATATACTAAGGACCTTTTTCACCAACTTTTAGTTAAATTAATCGACGATCAACTCGCAGAAGTGCCAACAGTTTAATGTATCAGTACATCTGCTCTCTCTTCCTCTTCTGAGACAAACTGTGTTTAGTTCTTACGTTAGCAGTCGTGATGATTGAATTAATTATTGATTAGCATTAATCAGAATTGGTGAAAAAAAACCCATTTCTATCAACGCAGTTTAAATAGTTAATCCCTAGTGACATTTGATTAACCAAAGTTTAGCAAGATATTGGGTCATCTAAAAAGTATTCGCGGTACTTTGTCACTATGATATATGACCATCAACACCATCTAGTGACAAAAAACCGCGGATACTTTTTAGATGACCCAATATTAGTTTCTATCAACTTTTTTCTGTGTCTTTAAACGTAAGTAATAATAAACTAAGTTTAAATTAAACGGCCAGTTTTGGCCGTTTAGAAGTAGTTGAACTGCGAAATTAAGAAATATTATTAGTATCAAACATGGTATATAACCTTGTACTGTTACCTTCCGATGACGAGGATATTACTGAACAATTTAATAGAAGAGAGAGAAGATTTAAACAACATATTATTTTGAGAAATTAAATAATATCGAGTTTGAAATGCGATTTCAATTGTAGTAAGTAAAGCATCAATGTTGGAAGTTTTAGAAAGTATTAGAGATGAATTAGAATTCGAGACTAAAAAATAAAATTTTTTCTGAAATTATTTTACAAATATTTACAATTACAAATATAAATTAAAAATTTTTAATTGATAAAAATAATTTGTTTTAAGAAATAAGGCAGTATCTCCTATAGAGCAATTATTATTAGCTCTCCGTATTTACGCTACGAAATCATTTCTTATAACAATTGGAGACTTTTCTGGAGTGAATATAATTTCGGCACATTGCACATAGAGTCAGTGAAGGGGAGAGGGAGAGCGAGGAAGAGGGGGAGAGGAGGGGGTGAAGGAGGGAGGAGGAGCATGAATCATTTTTCAATATTAGAAAATTCAATTAATAGCAAGCAGATGTATATAAAAGTATGCTATTAATTGAATTTTCCAATATTGAAAAATGATTCATGTTTTCATTTTAATTTTGTATACTATTAAAGTAATATTTAAGTAATAATTTTAATAATCGTTTTGACAATTATTTTTTAGATGTCAAAAGTTTTATATCAAATTTTTATATCAAATTTTAATTTTATGCATTATGAAAATGTAAAATATAATATTAATGTTGTAGATGGAGGATCTTATGAATCTCGATCAGATACTATGGAACGTGAAATATTATAAAGCCTTCAATTGATGGTTTAACAAATACTTTTGATAGTGATACTGTGACAGATAAGAAATGTTTTTTTAAATTTATATCTTTATATATGATGATTATTATTATACGTGTTTGAAAGAAGAACTTGGAAATAATAATACACAATGTCACGACGAATTTCCATCTGCTTGAGAGAAGTTTTTAAGCATTAACTTTTAAAAAAAGCATTTTTCGATGTTTTCGATATTTTTGTTCAGAATTAAATTTCCTTTAAAACCATGAAATCTAGCAGAAACACATTCATCCATCCTCCCTCCCTCCTTCTCTCCCTTCGCCCCCCCTCTCTATGTATGTGTGTGTGTGTGTGTATTTATGTTTAAAATAAAAATAATATACATTGTTGCAGTCTGTGAATAATATTGAAAAGTAATATTCTAAAGAAAAAGCTGACACACAAATTACAAGGACAAGAAATAAACTGACATAAACCAAAAATAACTGCAATAGAGATATTAAAGAAGAAAATAAGTATGCCACTTTAACTTAAACAAGAAGTAAGTTTTCAAATAATCAATACGATTTGGAAAATATACCAAATATATATGGAAATACTAATTATAATAATGAAAATGGTAATAATGAAGATCAAAATATAAATGAAATATGTGTCAATGTTATACACATATAGATATCACAGAAGGTACATCATATACATAAATTATATATATTGTTGTAGCTGGTGAATGATATTGAAAACTATTGTAAAGAGAAAGCTCTGCTGCACAAAAATCACAAGAACAAGGTATAAATTGGAAATAGTTTCAGTAGAGAAGAGAAAAAGAGTATGAGTGTGATGCTTCAAAGGAGACGAAAGTTTTCAAACAATCAATACGATTCGGAAAATGTTAATGATCATTACACATTATGTAAGAAAAGGAAAAACAATATAAGTTCAAGATTTAATGTTCTGGCAAAATCGAAGGCTGAGCTCGTAGAATTTATGACATAAGATTTAAAAATAAAAAGTAAAGTTGAAGTACAAATTTTGAATATTGAAGATAAAAGAATTAGAAGTACAATTATTGGAAAAAGAATTGTTATTAAAAAATCACATACTACAAAGAGAATTGCAAAAATAAACAATTCAGTATTAAAATTTTTTTTAACACATGAAGTTAAAGTAATATTAATAACAAAAAAACTGTGATGATAATTATGTTTTCGTTTAAAATCTATATATTTCTACAATAATATAACAAACATTTTTGTTTTCTGCAATAATAACTGTGATGACAGCTATGTTTCAATGTGATAACAACTATTCAACTATGATAACAGCTATGTTTCAATTTATGAAGTACAAATGTTTATACAGTAGTGTAAGAAATATTTTAGTTTCTGTTGAAATGTTTTATTTTTTACAGTTAATATAAATAATGACACGCATTTCATATAATTTACATATTATACATTTAATACATTTTATTATAAGTTTGTAGGTTTTAATATTTTATATAAGATAATGATATTTTTTGTAAATTCAAATAAAAAGTTGACATAAACACGAATATTTTTCATTGTCTTTTTACATCCTGTCTTTTCTGTATGTCTTATATTTTATCTTGGTTAGTAATAGAGCAACAGCTTATTAAATTTTTTATTAATATTTATAAAAGGTTCAAAACAATATTTTTAACTATAGTAGATAATTGTGAATAATTATATATTAATATTTAATAATGATATGATTAATATAGTTAAAATTACATACAGGTGTTCCATGGAAAAGTATTGAAACTAATCAGCTGTTATTTTCGAATGTATTCCGTTATTGAGAACAAAAATTGCGTTGAAAAGAAAAGTCTGCAATTTTTAATTGATATAAAATATCAAATTTTACAAAAAAATATTCCAGGTCACTTTATTAAAAAATATGTTAATAATCAAGTAAGCTAACGATTAATATTTAAAATCGTAGACAAAATCCAAAAATCAGGGCGAATGAAAGTCAGCGTAGTAATTAATACGCAATCTTAAATCTTTATTCCAGAAAATATCTTTATTCCAAAAAATAATACGTTTCAGTTCACTTTGGAACCATTCTCAGAAATACAATTTCAAAATATCAATTCCTTCCAAGAATAAATTACTATCAGACTAACAGATTTAATGTTGCAATCTATTCGAAACATTGAAACAATTATCTTATAAATATTTCGAAATCATTCTATCCAAGTTACAAATTAACATTAAAAAACTGGTGACTCCCCCAAGATATAGAAAGAATTTCTATATCTCGACATTGAATCAAAATTAATTAAAATTATCACTAAAAAGTATCAAGTTAAAAAACGCATATTGATCGCAGCTTGAACGAAACATGACTAATACATTTAATATATAATAATAAGAAAAACATGTTAACAAGGAAAATAAAAAGAAAAGAGAACAATGTCAATACATAAACAATAATTTGTATAAACCGATAAAATGTAACTATTTAATATCTTTTAATAATTGTACATAAGTTTGATGACACCCTCTGCTGTATTTGAGCGTAAATTGAGACTATTTTGTTGCATGAGTATTGAACGCACTCAGATATTAAACGTTTATTAAGAAAACGCTCTTCATTTAGTATCACGATATTTTCTCAATCGAAGTCATGTTCAAATTCAATCCAATGTTCTGTGATCACCGATTTGTTGTGTAATCGGTTGTTAGTATTCTGGTTAATATGATTACGATGCTTAGCCAATCTATTAGGTGTTGGAATTAATTCGTAGCGTTTTACAAGTGATGGGAAGTACTTTCATTAATGTATTTTTTAATGCTCATGTGAAATAAATAACATTCTTTCATTAAAAACGCTACGAATTAATTCCAACACCTAATAATTTTAAGTTTTTTTTCTGTCTATCCAACATAAGAGATCGCAGGATTTACGTAAGATTTTATACACAATATTTTTTCTCTTTTCTCTTGGAATGATGTTTTTATGTCCCTCGATCAAACTATTTAATTTATTTAAGCTAGTAAAAGCTAATTTAGTATTAAACGTTTTATTAATTCTTTTGAATTCGTCTAAATTTTTGGAATATAAGGTAGTACAAACCAAGAAATACAATCCCTCTTGATTTCTTCACTTGAATCTTTCTTTTGTATCGCACCTTTATAAATGAGAATTTTTAAACGTGCGTAATTGTTATTAAAAATTAAATTAATCGGATAATCATTTTTTGGTAATGTACTGATAATGTGTTCAAATTTTTTGGAGATATTTAGGATCCGATAATAAAAATATTCTATATCTGTCATACCTATTATTATGCCTCTTTTTTATAAGTGAATAAAAAATTGAAATATCTTCCCGAATACGTAGGTTTATGGTACCAGTCAAATTCAATTAGATTGTTGTTATTAATAATAGTAATATTCAAAAAATTTATTTTGTTGTCGCTAAATTCTAAGGTAAATTTTAATCTGTCATATAACAAATTAAAGGTCTCAAGTGTAACATGTCAACTAGATTTTTTAGAACTACCATAATATCTACATAGATCTACATAACGAAAATAAAACAAGGATTGAAAACCCAAAGTGTCTAATGCTCTTGCTTCCAAATCCCTCATTACTAAATCGGCTACAACTGTGTTTTGTAGAACAACAACACAGTCAAAGTTGATTGCAGACAAGTAATGATTGCACTGTCGTTTCGTGTGGTTATCACTGGGTGGTTATCACTTAATTGTCACTGAATCACAATTACTTTTCTAAAGTCAATGTATTTTAAATCAATAGCATAAATCTTACACAATTGTATCTCACGCAATGCGCGCTACAGCCACACGCGATAACTGATCTTAGGTACGCGTAACGGACCTCGTCGATGGCGACGCCTAGGGGGCGAGACCCTGAGCCGACGATGGTGCGTATAAAAACGATAGTCTGAGTCACTCGCTGAATCAACGCTTAGGGGTTGTCGCCTTTGTCGATTCTCGAAAGATCGGTACACTTACGCTTCGCGAGCCTCGATATCATTCATGACACTTACTTCTCATATCTAAGTACTGGACGAGCTAAAGTTCATGCGCAATGCGTTCGGGACCGTGGTCATCGCTGGATTGATTTGGCGGACGATTTCTCGATCCACGATTTTTCGTGACTTCGTCCCTTTCCGTTCGCGGTGGAAATTGCCCGAAATCGATTTCGCCCGGTGATCCTTTGATCGCGGGCACCGCCGATCTCCGCGGTGAGGATAAAGGAGTGAACACGTGTGTCGCGGAATCTTTGGTGACACGATAGACAAATTTACGCGGCTCGAGATCAAAAACACCCTTGATTTCCGCTGCTGTCTCTTGCCTTTGCGATTCTGAAGCGTGTGTGTGTACGTAAACCGATCTTTACATTTTTATAATTTCTATTATCTTTCGCCTATATGTCGTGCATCTTTTTTTGAGCTCAAACGCGTAACAACTGGAAAGAGAAGCGACCCCATAGGGATACCAAAATTCTGTTTATAAAATTGCCTTTTAGTGGCCTTCAACAATTGTAATCCTAGTATTAATCTCATTTAGTAACAAAAAAAGATGGTAGATAGTATCCAATAAAATTAAAACATGTTCAATTTCAAAACGTGTCCTTTTAAGTCTTTTTTACTAATTGAAAACTATTATCAATATTGTAAACCGATTTAGATACATTCTTTGAGATGACATCATGTATGAAAGTTGCCAAGGCATACTATCTGTACATGATATTAATCTAAATGGGCAAAAAATTCAATTTATGTATTTTCGGAAAAGCACACGCTTTCGGGAGAATACCTTCGCTACAAGATAATTTTTTGTACATTGAATCATTAATAAAATATTTCTTTTTCCATCATAAGGCTCTTGATTACTCAGCCAAGAATTTTGCGGTAGCGACACAAAATCAGACGACGGTCTGGCGAAACTGGTAGCCACATACTTAAGCCCACCATGTCAATGTGCTCGCCTGCGGCGCGCCGAGAGTGAACGAGACAGCGAGCTCCTTCTCACACTAATCACTTGTTTTAAGCGACCGAAAATGCTTTCTCGGTAATCTCGGTCGCTCGGTGGCTCTATACATCAATAAGGGGCGGGAGGCATTCTAAATAACACACACACATATATATATATGTTTTAATAAATTGTAGTAATAGTGTATCCCACCGATTAATCCAGAATAAATCATGTTAAAACGCAACAGTTTACAAGATATTTAGTTGTTTACTATTTTTCATTCGCGTTATATAGTATACCTCTCCTTCATAAATTCGAGTAGCAAGAATAGTTCAGTAGAATTTTACCGGAAAACAATTATAAATCAGTATTTCTCTTCACGAAAGTCTCGAAAGGACATCAGAAAAGAAATGCGTTGAATGTTTGAGACTCGAGACTTGTGAAGAAAATATTGCGAAAAAAAATTGAATAGTTTCAAAAAGCACATTTTTCGCTTATAAAACAAAAGATATTGATTGTATGAAAAAAAATTAGGTATTCGAAATACCTACAAAATGAGACATAGAACATTAAAATCGATCTATTAGTTCAGTAGAAAAAAAATAAAAAACACCGAAAAAGGCCTTTTTTTCACTCGCTCTCTGTTCATTGAGATTTAAATGCAAAGCTTTGAAATTCTCGTAAAATGTAGCTCTTGTGATGATGAACAAATCTAGCTCTGAACAAGCCTGAAAATGTTCATTAATTTTTGCAAAAAGCCATTTGTTTACTAAAAATCTGTCTGCGGAAAACTTAATTTCTTCATATATTGTTTCTGAGCATCTTATTGTTAGAGTAATAACTATATTTCAATCTCATCGCATTGCCTAAGAATAAACGATGTTTATATTATATTGACACGCAATAGAAGAAACAAGTTGTTTGTCTATAGTCTACATACACAATCAAGAGGAATACATGGTTTTCGATTACAACATTTCTGTAACATTTATTCTATATTGAGTGAGTTTGATTATTAATAATGCGATCGAGAGCGAACTTTAATTTTTGTATGCTTAACTATGTAATATTTCCATTTCATTTTTGTTTACATTGATAATGATCCAACAGGGATCAAAATGTTTGTTTTTGTTTTGTTTGTTACCGACAAATTAAAGTTTATATTTTAACTAGATGACATGTTTTATTTATTAACGGTTTAACAATTTTTATTTTATAACGACTATTTTAGGCACGTAGCCCTTTGTCTTTCTGTTTTTTAATTTTTTTATCTTTGAGCAATTGCACAGCAATTTACAGGGATTTTGTTTCTTCAAGAGTTGCATTATCACATACATTTAATAACAAAACGATTTTTTTGCAGTTAAACTATTATAAAACAATTTTAAAAAGTGGGTATCTTTTTCCGTATAAAAAAAAATGAAAATAATTTCGTTAATATACATCATATCAAATAGCCGTGTGAAGCATTCGAAATCTTTTTCTACGAATTTACAAAAAAAAGATTACCCTCCGATTATTAGGAGCCGAGATAACAATTTTTTTTCAAAAAATCACTGTGGTTCTAGTTTTTAAGATTAAGAGTTCCGTCTGGCACCAATTTATTAAGGGAGAATTGAATTTGCTGTTAAAAAAATCTCGAATTGTAACCATGAAATTTTTAATTTAGAAAATTTTTTCTTTCTTGAATTTTTATTTTTTCGGTTTATTATTAAAAAATCACGTTTGAGTATGGAATGAATGTCTGATTAACAAATTTAAGTCACATTAGCTATATGACTTAATAAAACAAAAAGACTAAATAAACCGAAAAAATAAAAATTCAAGAAACAAAAAACTAAAAATTTCATGATTACAATTACTTTGCGAAACATTTGGTTAAGTTATTTGTTTATATCTCTTCGAGCTACCTCAGATTAAAAAAAATCAGGTTTCCATGTCAATTTATTGCTCAGAAAATGTAAATTTAGCAAATTTTAACACATGAAATCAAATACGCGCGAAGGACTGATGTTCCCCACTCGACTGCGCGCCGGCTTCCTTCCAAGGTTGTTTTGTTTAAAACGTTTTTTTTAAACATGCTTTTTTTTTAAATAATTTAAAACAAATGTTTAAAACTGTTATTTTTTATGTTAAATGTTTAAAAATGTTATTTTTTAAAAATGTATTTTTAATACTATTAAATATTAAATATAATTAAGTATTAAATACTATATATTAAGAGAAGGTGATACTCCAATTACATTTTACACGATAATTTGGTTTACTTGATTAATAATGAATATTTAAGTATGAATATTTAAAACTAGACAATTACATTCATTAAAATGTTGAATCGATTTTGAACTCAAAATTACGAAATATTTATTACTTAGGATACTATTAATAAAAATGTGACAACATTGCATAATGGCGAATCGAAGAGAAACATGGATGATAATGTGGCCTTCCATAAAAATAGTCTTAAAAAGTTAGTTTTGTTAGAAAACAGTGGTTTAGTTATAAAATTAACAAAAAAGTAGAGTGTATTGCAGAATATATGCAAATGTATATACATACATATAAATTTATGTATACAGAGTATTTAGAAAATAATGATAAATCTTTGCATAGGGGCAGAATGGACTAAACTAAGAAGAAAAGTCCTCTATTTTCTAGCAATTTTCGCAATAGTTAACAAGATGATAAAACAAGATGATAAAAAATTGCCGAAAATTGGTCTTTAATAATTTTTTACTCGAATACAGAAAAACTGCAAGAGACAATTGTTAATTTTCTTTTCATAGGGCTCTAAGAATTTTTTAAGAATTTTTTAAGAATTTTTTAATACCGTATTTTCTTATATTGATAAAAATGAGAAAATGTAGTACTAAAAAGTTGATAAAAAATTCTGAAAAAATTCGTAGAGTTCTATGAGAAGAACAATTTTTGCAATTTTTTTGTAAAGTTGATAGTATTTGAGTAAAAATTATTGAAGGGCAATTTTCGTCAATTTTTATCAATTAATATCTTGTTAACTATTATGAAAATTGCAAAATGCTAGAGTACTTTTCTTTTCAATTTAATCCATTCTGCCCCTATGCGAAAGATTTATCATTATTTTCCAAACACTCTATATATAAGCAGCTTGGCAGTTTATAAAAATCTATAGCAACGTAAATTATA
>NW_011626986.1:291178-324369 GCF_000204515.1 Acromyrmex echinatior
ACTTAAAATAGATACAGTAAAATAAAATGTTAAATAGCAAACAACACATTTAAATATACAATATTTATGTGATAATATGCTCAAATTTAATAAAAATGAGGAAGTAGGTGTAATTAAATAATAAAATGTATCTCAGAAACATTTCAAAATACTTAAAAATGCGTTATAATAAAATATAATAAATATATATTTAAAATATAATAAATATATTTTTTTTGTTTTAAATATGATTTTTTTCTAAAGCTGTTTAAAACATATATAAAACATTAAAAACATGTTTTAAACAAAAAAAATTGAATGTTTTTTTTAAACACATTTTTTATCAACTCTGCTTCCCTCACTCCGCCTGGCACACTGTCTCGCTCGCGTTCTTCAAATTTCCAATGGTTTTAAACAACTTTTTCGGCAGCTAAAAATTCGAAAATTTTCAACAGTAAATTCAATTTTTCCTTGATAAATTGGTACCAGACGGAATTCTTAATCTTAAAAAACTAGAATCACAGTGACTTTAAAAAAAGTCTATTAAAAAAAGTTTATTTTGGCTCCTAATAATCGGAGGGTAATCTTTTTTTTTTTAATTCGTAGAAAAATGTCAGATTTCGAATTCACACGGCTATTTGATATGATGCATATTAATGAAATTATTTCCATTTATTTATACGGAAAAAGACTTTTTAAAGTCTTTTTATAATAGTTTAACTGCAAAGAATCGTGTTGCTATTAAGCGTACGTGATAGTGCAATTCTTGAAGAAGCAAAATCCCTGCAAATTGCTATGTGACTGCTCAAAGATGAAGAAATTAAGTTTTCCGCAAACAGGTTTTTAGTGAACAAATGGCTTTTTGCAAAAATTAATGAACATTTTAGGCTTGTTCAGGGCTAAATTTATTCGTCTTTATAAGGATTACATTTTATGAGAATTTCAAAGCTTTGCGTTTAAATCTCAATGAACAGAGAGCGAGTGAAAAAAAAGGCCTTTTTCGGTGTTTTTTTATTTTTTTCTACTCAATTAATAGATTGATTTTAATATTCCATGTCTCATTTTGTAAGTATTTTGAATACCTACATTTTTAAATCGATTTTTTTTCCATACAATCAATATATCTTTCATTTTATAAGTGAAAAAAGTGTTTTTTACACTATTTATAACTATTCAATTTTTTTTCGCATATTTTCTTCACAAGTCTCGAGTCTCGAACATACGCATTTCTTTTCTGATAGCCTTTTGAGACTTTCGTGAAAAGAAATGTTTATAATTTTTTTCCGGTAAAATTCCACTTCTATTGAACTACTCTTATTCGAGTTTATGAAGGGGAGATATATGTATTAGGTGTTGGAATTAATTCGTAGCGTTTTACAAGTGATGGGAAGTACTTTCATTAATGTATTTTTTAATGCTCATGTGAAATAAATAACATTCTTTCATTAAAAAACGCTACGAATTAATTCCAACACCTAATATTATATAAGATATATATACTATATAATGCGCATCGTATAACGCGAAAAATCGTAAACAATTAAATATATTGTAAACTGTTACGTTTTAACATAATTTATATTATTCTGGGTTAAGGAGAGGGATACACTATTACTACAATTTATTAAAATTTATATTAAACTTATGTTATTTAGAATGTCCCTTCCCCTCCCCTCGCTCCTTATTTATGCCTAGGATGGCCGAGTGGCCGAGATTGCCGAGAAAGCATTTTCGGTCGCTTGAAACAAGTGTGAGGAGCTTATTGTTTCGTTCATTCTCGGCGCGCACACGGACATGGGTTCATGCTTGTGTGTGTTACAGCGCCACAATAAATGGCTGAACTTATAGGTATGAAAAAGTGACGTTTTGACGACGAAATTTATGTTGCATGCCTTTTTGTTATCATTAGCTTAATTGTGAAAATGTGACTTGTCTCGTACTTATTTAAAGTCGTAATAATCGATAAAAATTAAAGTTATCTTGGAATTTTATATGTAAAAACGTATATTTTACTCGTTTCAAAAGCTGTCGGACCATGTGTTTCTGCTCGAATATAGACTCACTTTACGTGCTTTTTACGACCATTTAACTGACTTGACTGTCAAGGAAAGAAAGAACAGTTTTCATCGATTTTTACTAGTGTTTTAAAGTGATCTCGTCACTTTGTTTCATCCAAATTGTCTTTATTTAAAAATGGCACGCAACATAAATTAACATGTCATTCCTCGCTTCTGACATCACGATTCCAACATGGCCTCGACTAGTCAGAAGTCTTAATAACAGATCTCGGACATCATTAGTTAATTTAATAATCGGATCTTTCTTTACTTTCATGTAAGTTTCTTTATCTTCAAGCACCTGCAAAACTTTAGATTTGTAATTATGATTATTTATTGCAACTGTGATATTTTCCTTATCAACCTTTGTTAAGACATTAGGATTTCGCCTTAGTAAATCTTTAGTAGCCTTCAACAATTGTGCAATCCTAGTATTAACCTCATTTTTAGCAACAGAAAAAAATAGCAGTTTCTTAAGAATCGGTAATGTAATCATAGCCATCAGTTCAATGCTATACTTTTTAAAATTATTTTCTATGTCTTTAATGCACTCAAACAATGAAAACTTGTTATTACTAAAGGGCAAGGAAAAATTACCCCTCAACTGTAACAAGCATTGTGCTTCTTTAAGAAAAAAAATTGAAGATAAATTAACAAACCTCCTTTAATATTATTCAAAGAAGAATTGTTGGAACAAATTTATTAGCTTCAATATCTCAATTTTAATTAAATTATTATGATTAGTCATATTATTAAAATTGTGGAAAGAAAAGTGAAAGTCAATTTTTTCAATTTCTTCATTAATATTCCTTGAATCATTGTTTGAATATCGTCCAGTATTACAATGATATTTAATTGGAACGATATTGTTAAGAAACGTCTTATTCTGTTTTTTATTCAACTTTTCTTCCATAATTACAAACCTCTCTTTCAAATTAACTTTAAGTAACTTCTTACCTTTCAAAAAAAAAAAAAAAAAAAAAAAAATTGCAAATGCTTAAAGGGATGTGAGAATCTGTCTATGAATATGAGAAATCTAACACTGAGCAGAATTGATAGACCTATACGCATCATCTAATTCTATCTTTCTACGTGTAAATTGTTGTTTAAAGTAATTGAATTTATGAATCGACTTATTAATCGACTTCGATTAATTATATAATATAAATTTTGTGATTCTAAATTATTATTAATATAATGAACTTAATTCTTATTTTATTTTTTATGACATTTTTTGTGGTGTTTGAGCCAATGTTTCATCAATAAACAGCAATAATACCAAATATAAGTCGTATAAAATCAAAAAACGATAAAAAAATGATGATCTTGACATATTCTTGCAGCCACCGTAAAAATAGTAATAATGTAATCATGTTTCGGATTTTCCCAAATTTAACAACAAAAAATCTTAAAAAATTAGGGCGAATGAGAGTCAGCGTGGTAGTTAATACGCAATCTTAAATCTTTATTCCAGAAAATAGAATCTTTATTCTAAAAAAATAGTATGTTTCAGTTCACTTTGGAACCATTCTCAGCAATTTCACACGATTTCAAAATATCAATCTCTTCAAGAAAAACCTTCGACGTGAATTTCTTTCCACCGAGCCATTTTTTCAAGTTTGGAAACAAGAAGAAGTCACAAGGGGCTAAATCTGGAGAGTACGGTGGATGCGGCAGCAATTCGTAGCGCAATTCGACCAATTTGGCTGTGGTGACTGCGGAGGAATGAGCCGGTGCATTGTGAGCAATCGCGGCTTTTTCATTTCCAAGTTATCATGCAAAATATTGAATGAATCATTCTGAAATTTTGTATGGCGTTGTTTGAAAGATGGTAATACACGATGGTAATGCCAACTTGCATCAACAACGTCGCCTGTCTTGAAACACGGATACTTATTGATTTGCCTATGTATGTATTATACCATTTAAAATCATGGAGACAGATAAATTAATTATTGCGTGTACTGTAGTAGTAATACAAATATGTTTATTGATGAAAATTCGAAGAAAACGACACCGAAGATGGGCTCGCAATATTTCAATGGATTCCAATCTAGTCTTATTTCGTGAATTAAAAAACATTGATTATGAAGAGTTTTATGTTTATATGCGAATGTCTCCACAAAGTTTTAATCGTCTATTGAATTTGGTACGTTCCATTTTATTAAAAAGAGTCCGTCGAAATAGACGGATGCTTCTAGATCATAGGTTCCTAACGTGGGCGTTCATCATCTTCCAGTGGGCGCTGAAGAGATCTAAGGGGGGCGTTGCTAGTCTTAAAGGCAGTAGGGGGGCGTTGAAGAACAAGTGAGCAAAAAAATACGTCAGAAAAATTTAATCCCCTAAATATTTTTTAAATAAATACTTAAACATTCACTTAATTATACAAATATTACAGTTGTGCATTTTTATAAGAATCAAATATGTCAATCAATCCTTCATACATATTTAAGTTGTATGATATGTAAAGTTTGTTTTTTTTTATATATAATTTTGTTCGGTTAATGTTTTCTTGTACAGAGTGATCGAAGTAAATGCATCTGTGCATATTTTGTCAGGTTCATAAATAGAGCGCGGATATTCGTGCTTAATTTCGTATCGCGCGCGAAGCACCACTGTGTAATATTTTTTATAATATATATTATAAAATCGTATATACAAATTAATAACACAAATTATAGAAATCAAAACCTTAAACGGTCTAGTTAGATCTTAAATGCTTGTATGATTCTTGTGTGAATTTATATACTATGTATGTAGTCCTTAGAAACTCACGCCGAAATGATTTTTCAGTCTTGAAACGCTAACTCTACGAAACCGCAGTAATATCACGAGTTAAATTGACGAGTTAAATTCATAAAGTTATAAATGATACGTGCCGTGTCCTTGTGACAGTATAATAAAGATGACTGCGAAAACATAAATGTATACCTATGTAAGTAAAAATTAACTTCAAATATATATATATATATTAATCGACTTCGATTAATTATATAATATAAATTTTGTGATTCTAAATTATTATTAATATAATGAACTTAATTCTTATTTTATTTTTTATGACATTTTTTGTGGTGTTTGAGCCAATGTTTCATCAATAAACAGCAATAATACCAAATATAAGTCGTATAAAATCAAAAAACGATAAAAAAATGATGATCTTGACATATTCTTGCAGCCACCGTAAAAATAGTAATAATGTAATCATGTTTCGGATTTTCCCAAATTTAACAACAAAAAATCTTAAAAAATTAGGGCGAATGAGAGTCAGCGTGGTAGTTAATACGCAATCTTAAATCTTTATTCCAGAAAATAGAATCTTTATTCTAAAAAAATAGTATGTTTCAGTTCACTTTGGAACCATTCTCAGCAATTTCACACGATTTCAAAATATCAATCTCTTCAAGAAAAACCTTCGACGTGAATTTCTTTCCACCGAGCCATTTTTTCAAGTTTGGAAACAAGAAGAAGTCACAAGGGGCTAAATCTGGAGAGTACGGTGGATGCGGCAGCAATTCGTAGCGCAATTCGACCAATTTGGCTGTGGTGACTGCGGAGGAATGAGCCGGTGCATTGTGAGCAATCGCGGCTTTTTCATTTCCAAGTTATCATGCAAAATATTGAATGAATCATTCTGAAATTTTGTATGGCGTTGTTTGAAAGATGGTAATACACGATGGTAATGCCAACTTGCATCAACAACGTCGCCTGTCTTGAAACACGGATACTTATTGATTTGCCTATGTATGTATTATACCATTTAAAATCATGGAGACAGATAAATTAATTATTGCGTGTACTGTAGTAGTAATACAAATATGTTTATTGATGAAAATTCGAAGAAAACGACACCGAAGATGGGCTCGCAATATTTCAATGGATTCCAATCTAGTCTTATTTCGTGAATTAAAAAACATTGATTATGAAGAGTTTTATGTTTATATGCGAATGTCTCCACAAAGTTTTAATCGTCTATTGAATTTGGTACGTTCCATTTTATTAAAAAGAGTCCGTCGAAATAGACGGATGCTTCTAGATCATAGGTTCCTAACGTGGGCGTTCATCATCTTCCAGTGGGCGCTGAAGAGATCTAAGGGGGGCGTTGCTAGTCTTAAAGGCAGTAGGGGGGCGTTGAAGAACAAGTGAGCAAAAAAATACGTCAGAAAAATTTAATCCCCTAAATATTTTTTAAATAAATACTTAAACATTCACTTAATTATACAAATATTACAGTTGTGCATTTTTATAAGAATCAAATATGTCAATCAATCCTTCATACATATTTAAGTTGTATGATATGTAAAGTTTGTTTTTTTTTATATATAATTTTGTTCGGTTAATGTTTTCTTGTACAGAGTGATCGAAGTAAATGCATCTGTGCATATTTTGTCAGGTTCATAAATAGAGCGCGGATATTCGTGCTTAATTTCGTATCGCGCGCGAAGCACCACTGTGTAATATTTTTTATAATATATATTATAAAATCGTATATACAAATTAATAACACAAATTATAGAAATCAAAACCTTAAACGGTCTAGTTAGATCTTAAATGCTTGTATGATTCTTGTGTGAATTTATATACTATGTATGTAGTCCTTAGAAACTCACGCCGAAATGATTTTTCAGTCTTGAAACGCTAACTCTACGAAACCGCAGTAATATCACGAGTTAAATTGACGAGTTAAATTCATAAAGTTATAAATGATACGTGCCGTGTCCTTGTGACAGTATAATAAAGATGACTGCGAAAACATAAATGTATACCTATGTAAGTAAAAATTAACTTCAAATATATTTCGTTTTATTCATTTGCCATAAAACTCGATACAATAAAAAACCGCTATCTATTACGTAGATTTCATGAGATCCAAGAAAATTTTGTCGATGGATTGAAACAAATCATAAGCCGTAGATTTTTTGTCTTCCTCATCCCATTCGTTTCATTAAAAAGGGAAAGCAAATACGGCGCGAGTTCAAAATATTCGAAAAGATTATTATGGTGTTTTTTGGCTATCAGCATTCTTTGGAAAAGAATTAATCAGGTCGATCGGACTACTTTACCGTGAACTTTTATTGCTGAATTGATTGTTGCTAAAGACGAAACTGTGTTAGAATGTTTTAGTTTAATATTTTTAAATCAGTGTTCGCAAAAATTTGCACATTTCGGGCCGATTCCGGTGCTATCCCTACTACCATTCGAGGCTCGGCGACCAAGCTGCTGGGCGCTCACGTGACGCTCTGGAGCGTCTCTGAAGCTTAAACGAGTGGAGGTCATACTTTACTTATTAAAGAATATTTTTCTTGCAAAATAATTTTTTATTTCCTTAAAAAATCAAATACTAAATTTTCTAAAACATTTTGTCATAATAATTCTTTCCTATCAGAAATTATTTAATAATTGTTATAAATTTATATCGAGAAGTTTCTATAACAGACTTGCTAAGATTGAAGTCAGAAAATATGTGAATTTGGAAATTCCGTATTTTCCATTCCGAAAATTGAAATCTTATAAAGTAACGAGGATTCTATATCGCAATAACTATTTTCTTCTGTAAGCGAATATAATTATCATTTTAATTAAAATGATAAAATTATATTCGCTTATAGAAGAAAATAGTTATTGCGATATAGAATCTTTATTACTTGATGAGACTTTGTAAGACTTCGTATGAAAAACATGGAATTTCCAGATTCACGTATTCCCTGACTTCAATCTTCGCAAGTCTGTTATAGAAACTTCTCGATGTAAATTTATAACAATTATTGAATGGTTTCTGATAGGCAAGAATTATTATAACAAAATGTGTTAGTTAGTATTCTAAAAACTTCTCGGTGTAAATTTATAACAATTATTGAATAGTTTCTTGTCCGAAATGTGCAAATCTTTGCGAGCACTGCTTTAAATGATTTCCCAATAACTTATCCCATACACTGTTCGCCAATTGTGTTTGCTTTATGACAATTTATGTGTTCATCACCTACTATACCAGAACTCAGAAACATTCCATCTGTCGAAATAAAAGGGCTGCGTATACTTAGCCAGTTATCAAGTTTCTTCATCTGCACCATTTCTTTTAATGCGAGTCTCTCTTAACTCTACATTTTGAGAGTTGCCACAAAATTTTTCAAGTGCTTCGCAAATAAAGTGTTATTACCGCCTTATTGTAAAGTAGCAATTTTTAACCAAATTGCCATATTCAATTTTTTCTTCCAGTGTCGACATATTCTGCAAATAAATTTGGCAAGACTTTGCGTAAGGGAAATGCCCACTGGCGTGGAAGTAAGGAATCATTAATTTTATGATGAGCAATGTTTTTTCCAATTTCCTTTCAGCTTTACTAAAGTTCTTTATCAGAGTGATCATATTAAAATATTGCACTCACAAGTTTGCTGTAGGTTCGATTTTCTTCACTTCTTGTAAGTGCTGTTCTAATTTTTTCGACATGTTCCTGAATATATATTTGTTTTCAATCGTCTCTTGTGATTGAGGGTTGTCTCAAAACTCTCGAAAAAATTTCTTCAATAACACTTATCTCTTCGTCGTTAAAATTGATATAATTTAATATAACTTCGGCAAGAGCTAATTGCATTAGTAAGTATCTACAAATAACTCGAGAATATGCGTGTCCGGTTTGCATTTTATCAACCGAGTTTGGTGCATAGATAGTTCTTAGCAATTCCTTCAACCCTTTATTATAAAGCCGATGTTAAAAAGGACATCAGTAAGTGAAATCCAGGTCTGACTATAATATTATTTAATTCCAAATCTGGCCCACCAGAATGTACAATGTCAACGGCGGTCATGTATAGGGATCGAACGTTACAAACGTAGTTTGTACGTTTTCATGTTTAATTCCTTAGATTTTTCAATAGCTATCATTAGCGATGTGTACACAGTATTACAGTCACTCGGTAAAACCATTTTAAAGAGCAATAACAGCATTTTCGTTTGATCAAAAGGTTCTGCAACTGTTATGTTTTTCATATACTCTTATCATCCATTTTTCAAATCCTTTCCACTTTCCGCACATCCACAATACATTGCAACTAGATGGTACTTCATACTATATTCTTTCGAAGGAAAAAGATCGTCTAAATTTTCGAAAACGAGATTTTGCAGTTCCGCTTCTTTCTTTTTTTTTAAATGGTACGATGTTAGCAATTCCTTTTTTCTCGACAATTACAGACTTTTTCAATTTCTTGCATTTGTTCAATTACATCTGAACGGTATGTGATTGAGATGGCTGGAGTAATACATTTAATATCAGCCATGTTATGAAAGGTATTATAGCCATCAATTATACGAAATCGCAGTTGTCGAAGACAAATTGGCAAAATGCTCTAGGCTCGATGACTTCTGGTGGAGCCATTATCGATGTAAAGTTTGCACGTTGGTATAATTGGAACAAATACCGAGTTTGGATATTATATAATATTTGTACCAAATTTTTCGAACCCACCCTTTTATAGATAAATGAAGCAATACTGAATTGCAAGGGAGAGTTGAAAAAGCGAGACTTAATTCGGATATTATGGAATGACCAATTGTGATATATTTCTTTTTAAGCGATTGCAAATTGATTTTTCGTTTCTTCATTATTTTTTTCAAAAAAAAAACCGTTAAGGATTTCGGAATGTCGTCTTTGATACTATTTAAAAACTCATTACTTTGTGGGTACGACGCATTTTCGTAAACCATGTCTGCAATATCTCATTTTATTATTTCAGTTACTTTTCGTATAATTCTCAATTTTTCTTCTTTCTCATCGAGTTTTCTTGAAGTGTACCAGTTATCACTTAAAATTGCGTATCCAATATTTCTGAAGCAAACTGTCGGGAGACTCTTTTTTGGTTCACAATAATAATATAAGGCGTATGACTTTGCTCATGCAGTTTTTTTCCGAAATTCGAGGCTTTATTGTAAAAAACTGGTTATACATTTATGATTCAAAGTATTGTCCATCGCTAGCCACTACTTTTTCCCATCTTTCGGGCAGCATACGAATCCCGCGTCGAAAAAACTGGTCATCTTTTGAGGCGATTCACGAATCGATTCAATTTTTGACTTCTTCATAAAACCGGAAGTGCTGGTCAGCCAGGTCGTGTGCCATTGATCGAAACAAGTGATAGTCAGAGGGAGCAACGTCTGGAGAATACGGCGGGTGGGGTAGGACTTCCCATTTCAACGTTTCCAAGTATGTCTTGACCACTTTCGCAACATGGGGTCGAGCATTGTCATGCTGCAAAATCACTTTATCGTGTCTCTCGTTGTATTGCGGCCGTTTGTCTTTCAATGCTCGGCTCAAACGTATCAATTGCGTTCGATACTGATCGCCTGTGATTGTTTCAGTCGGTTTTAACAGCTCATAATATACTACGCCGAGCTGGTCCACCAAATACAGAGCATGATCTTGGAGCCGTGAATATTCGGTTTGGCCGTCGACGTGGAAGCATGACCGGGAACTCCCCATGATTTTCTGCGCTTGGGATTACCAAATACAGAGCATGGCGTTTTGAAATGGCTGATTGAATCACTCCTAATGATCGTGCCAATTCTTTTTGATTTTGACAAGAGTCTTGATCAAGTAATGCCTTCAATTCTGCATCTTCGAAAACCTTCTCTCTTCCACCGCTATGCTGGTCTTCGACGTGAAAATCACCGTTCTTGAAGTGTTGAAACCACTTATGACACGTTCTTTCACTAATAGCGGCTTCACCATAAATATTTGAAAGCATTCGATGAGCCTCAGCCACAGATTTCTTCATATTGAAGCAGAAAATTAAAACCTCCCGCAAATGACAAGAATTTGGCTCGTAAACTGACATTTTCAATCAAGAATAACTTTATGATGCAGACACAAATCGACTAATGTTTCTTTTTGGATTATGTTGACAGATTCCCAAGTTTATTGTGTGACGTCTATGATCTATTTATTTCGATCACCACTTACCGCTAAAGCCATCTAAACGAAAACCGAATGAGCAAAGTCATACACCTAATAATTTCGTCCTTGTATTTTTCTTTTAATTTTTGTTTAACGGTACTTTCATATAGAACATATCTCTCGATTTAATCTATTAATTCTTGTAATGAGAATTGACGGTCTTCGTTATTGTCTAAGTAATTATATATTATTTGCATTGAAAATGATATATCAGTTGATTGAGGATGTTCAGACGTGCTTTGTTTCTTTACTTGGATTTTTCTTGAGAATTTTCTATAACATGGTTTATGGTAGATGGTCTTCGCAGTAACCAAATTCATTACATTACTTACACGACCCTTAACGTCTTTACCCCACTTGTCATTTCTTTCGTCGGCATATTTAAGAACATTAGGTAGAACATTCCAATTTTCGACTTTACGAATTTCAGTTCTTCTATGTAATTTTTTTGTTTCTTCTCAAAATCATCATCTATCTCTTTCGCGTAAAAGAAACATAAATTTTTGAAATCAAATGTAAATTCAGCTGATCTTAATTTCTTTTTAACTGATGACATTTTTGAGGAGGAAGCTTGGTCTTCATTTTTTTTTGCTTCTTTGATGTTACTTAGTCTTGTATAATTCTTTCTGCAATTTCTATGAATAACTATATTTCGTCCTATTAGTAATTCGTGTTTCCCATCTTCTCTTTCCTTACTACAATTTCTCAAAGTTTCTATGGCTTCTAGTCTAACTGTTAATGTCTAGTCTAGTCGTCCACAATTGTTTCTTCACATATGAAATATGTATTGTTTTCAGTCATTTTGAGAATTATTTTTAGATATTCTCACATTGACATTAAAAAGTTTCTATACTGGCAATACAGCATATACACTGAGAAAAAAAATTACTAGTATCAATAAAATATTTGATTGAATATTTTTTTTTTTTAGTTAAATTAATTTTTTTTACTCAAATAATATTGAGTTGTTACAAAAAATTATTTTTTTCAAGTAAATAAATTATTTTTGCACAATTGTATAATATATTTATTTGAAATTAACAAATAAATTTTTATTATAATTAAATATTATTTGTACGAAAAAAATTATTTTATCGCCGTACTATTCAATTAAATATTTTATTGATATCAGTAATTTTTTTCACAGTGTACAAATTATTTTATCACTATTTTTTTGGGGATCCATTATATATAACAACTTATTTTCCATTTTTAATACTTTAAGAATAACTGAACACACAAAATATAAAACATGCGACCTTAAGCCCAAGACACAATGTGAGGCAATAGTGATAGCGATAGGAATAGAGGAATCCAACATACTATAATATTAAAGCTAATTAGGACTTAGTTTTTTTAATTTCAAAATTATTGTAATTGGGTCTTTATTCTTATTTTAATATATTTATTTACTATCTTATTTAACAATTTCTTTTCTATAAACTTCTAAACATACAATTTAATGCTAAACATAGCGTTTATGTTTGTGTTATATTAAAAATATATGTTTATGATGTAAGTATTAGATTGTCAAACCCAATGGACATAGCTTCGATAACGTTTCAGCAAAGAATGGCAGAACAGGAAAGAATGCAGGAACAGGAAACCAGGAATAGTGCTGGGAAATGAGACAGAAATCGTACCTTTATGAAAGTCTCAACTTTCTAGAAAAGCATATGGCTCATAGAAAGTTAATATTCATTTTGTTACAATTATTGCAGATTTGTATGTGATTATATATATATTTTCATAAGTGTTTATCGTATTTCAGAACTTTATCAAATGTAAGTACATCCAATTCAATGATCAAACTGATCAAATAATAAATGAGAAGACAAATCAAGATAAGAACTGCATGGTACAAAGTTATTTTTTCTGAAATGTTTTGGTATTATTTGATTGAATGTATGTGTTTTTATTTTTCAGAGTACAGCTACTTTGTTATTACAGCAGTCACCAGCTTCATCATCACAGCAATCATATTCAGCGTTAGAACGATCCTCTGTTACACCATTGCAACGATCGACTGCTTCATCTGCACAGTTATCTCTATCATTATAGGAATTAACTTCAGCGTTAAAATGACCCACTATTTCACCATTACAACAATCAGTTGCATCGTCACAGCAATCGATTTTGCTATTACAACGATCACAATATCCTCAGATTCAGAGACATCAGAAAGAACGGATCTTCCAACTGCGTGTTTTGTAAAAAGTCAGAAGCGAATCGAAAAGAGTCGAAAAAATAATCCGATAGAAACTGCTTTTTGCAAACTTAATACTACATTGAGTATGATGGTAACTCAGGTGTTTTCTAGAAGGGATGAGGGTTTGTTGGAAAAGAACGATCCTGATATTCTTATAGGAAATCTAATCACTGCAGAACTCAAAAAAACAACGGAACCAAAGAAAAGTATATTAAAAAGGAAATTTATGGAAATTATATATTTCTGATAACTAATAATATAAAATACAAGTATATGTTCACAATGTGACACAACATAAACACAATGCGAAGGAATAACGATAGCGATAGGAATAACACGATTTCAATCTATCAGAAATCAGATACACTGGAATATACACTTTCTGATAGATTGAAATCGCATTATTCCTATCGCTATCGCTATTCCTTCGCATTGTATTTAAAGCTTATAGTATAATAAATGTTTTTTTTTAAAGTATAATAATGTTTTTTGAAGTACAAGAAATGTTTTTTAAAATGCATATATTATATGTAGTATAATAAATGTTTTTTAAGTGTAATAAATGTTTTTTAAGTATAAGAAATGTTTTTTAAAAACAGTCAAGGTCATTTATTTAATTACAAAAAATGATTATATCGTTACAGCAAGAGAGAATAATACTGATATTTCATTTAAAAAATCTGTTTTTTTTATATCTCAAGTTCGGAACTGGTGCAATAAGTTAGAGTAAAACAAATATAATGTCTCACTTTAACTTATTACACTAGTTCAAAACTTTTCAAGAAGAACAGACCTAAAACTCATTTGAAAAGAATATAAATGTCAAAATTTATTTTATAATCATTAATAATGAATATGTTTATGTATTTTATATTAATAATTAAAATTTTCAATTTTATTTTTCGTCATATCACGATGTAATCCCTGATATATATTCGAACTGCCATGGAACTTGGCCAGCAGGTGTCATGAAGAGACAGAGTATCTCGCATTATATAAGCATCTTTCGTAGCTCGATGTGCTCCGCATTTTCCGATGTGTCTTATATGATCACTTTGCGATTGTTATCGCCATTCTCCTTCGATTATTTTTCCTTTTTCAATATCTTTTTCTCTATCTGTGAATTGACAATATTTTTAATGCTTGCTGATCGTTTTTTGTTATTAGAAAATCGTGCAAGCACATTGCTGCTAGTACATATTTGCCAACAACATGGGCTAGCATAAATTCATCTTAGAAATATCCTCTATCTAGCTAAAAGAATTCCAAAGATATTTTCTATCGTTCTTCTGGCCTGTGATAAGTGATAGTTGAAAATTCTTTTTTGATCATTTAAAAATCTGCCTGGATAAGGTCGCATTATGTTGATAGACGTTTGAAAGGCTTCGTAGGCAACAAAATGTAGCAAGATGTTTCTTGATTCCTTCCTGGAAGATGAGCTGTTCCTTTTTCAAGTTCAATGTTTATATAATGCTTTTCCAAAGGTCGATCTTGATAGAATTCCCCCCTCGCTATCGCTGCCATAAGCATCTACATCAAAAAGCATAAATCTATATCTGGCATTACAAGCGGCCATCAATACGAGACTAAGTGTCTTCTTATAATTAAAGTACATAGATCCAGAGTTTGGAAGTGCCTGAATCATTATGTGCTTGCCATCTATTGCTTCAACACAATTTGGTAAATTCCACAAATTTAAAAAATCTGTACAGATCTCTTTCCATTCGACTTCTGTCGGAGGTTTCAAATAGATCAGCATTAAAACTTTTGCTATAACGGAGCATGTTTCTTTCACAATCATATGAGCAGTAGATCTCCGACTCTGTAAACTAAAGCCATGGATAGTATTTGGTCTCCGGTTGCCAAATATCTAATGTAACAAATTATTAATAATTATACTAGTTATTACCTTATTGTGAGATAAAATACAATTAATAAATCAAATATAATTATAATAATTGAAATGAAAATATACCTCAATGTTATAGCAAAACGCTGTTCTGGACATATTGATGGTCTTATACTGTTTTTTCTCAAATGTGGTCCTACCAGTCGAAGAAATTCATAAAATGTAGGCACATCCATTCTTGTATACGAAAAAAGAGATTTGGGTCTTCTTTTAATTTCAAAAACAGAGTGGAAAAGTCATTATACTATGAATGCCTCTGATTTATAGGGCGTACACACCACATCGTCGATTTCTCTTGTTTTTTCCACTTTCCATGCAATATATAATGCTAGCACAATATTTGCATTGCAATGATAAATATCAATTCATCTTCCATCTTACCTAAATATTTGCATGAAAATATAATAAATAGAAAATTGTATGTTTTGTATGTACGAGGGCGGTCCGATAAGTACTCAACGCCCGATGGAGCCACTATCGCAAGAGAAATTTACTAACGTGTAGTACATTCTCGTAGACGGCTACTGTCAAAATTTCAGCCGAATCGGACTCGTAGTTTTGTTTTGACCGCGTGTGGAAGCGGGCGTGTCCGCGGATTTTAGAAAAATGGAAAAAGAGCAATATCGGTCGGTGATTCGACAAATTGGTCGAATTGGGCTACGAGCTGCTGCCCCATCCACCGTATTCTCCAGATTTGGCGTGCGACTTCTTTTTGTTTCCAAACTTGAAAAAGTCACTCGCCGGGCAGAAATTTCAGTCGAACGAGGAGGTCATCGCTGCCACGGAGGCCTACTTTGCAGACCTCGAGAAAACGTACTTTTTAGACGAGTTAAAGAAGTTGGAGCATCGCTGGGTCAAGTGTATTGCTAAAAGGAGACTATGTTTGTTGAGAAATAAATCGCCACTTTTCCAAAATTTTCGTTTTTCTTTTGTAGGCTAAGTACTTATCGGACCGCCCTCGTACGTATATATATGAATGTTTCAAAAATACTTTCTATGTAATATATTTTTAATTCAAACATTATAAAATATATTTACCATTATAAAATTTTCTGATGAAAATCTGCTTAAAAAATACCTCATTGAAGGCAATTTTTGTTCTGTAATGATTTAATGTGACTTAACGGTTTTAGGTTACATCTACTAAAGCAGAAGAGCATACTATATGTACGCGATCTGATTGGTTGGCCGTTATTTCTTTCGCCACATTGTGCAACGATGGAGAGGCGATAATTTATATATTTCTTATTTCTACATTATTCCTATCGCTATACTATTGTTATTGCCTCGCATTGTGTTTAGGTCTTTACACGTGTAATGTTTACAGCAAAATTGGCCCGAAGTTGATGTTGTTAGATGCATTCTGTTATCCCGGTGGGAAGCGTGGAGGGAGGTTTCTACTTGAGCTGGAGGGTCAAGCACACCATTTCGGGACTCTTTGGAATCTTCAATAGTGTATTTCTCTACAAGTTAGTGAAGTTTTCACGAACTTCGAAATTTTTTTGTTTATTTGTCGATTTATTATCTAATTTTCTTGAACTAATTTAAATCCTAACAAAATTGAAGAAATTAAAGAATCTCAAGTAAACAAGTTAATTATTCAAGATTTTAATAATTCAATTAAATCCAATAAAGCTAGTAAAATTAATTTAAATGAACTACAAAAAATATTGTAAAAGGAAAACCAGCAAGTCGTTTTTGCAGCAAAGAAACTGATGCGTTTTCTTCCAATATACAAATTGAGGAATCTATTGCGATTCAAACTACTGAAAAAAGATTAGAAATATATTTTATATATATATGAATATATACATGTATACGTATGTAAAATATATTAAAATTTTCAATATTTTCAATCCTAAACGACTAATGATCTCCTATTTAGACCGATTTTTACTAGTTAGACCGATACATTACTGAAGCTACATTGGACGCGAATGTGTCTGAAATCCGGCCCGTCTAACAACACTGGTAGATAGTCAGTCGATCACGGAGCCTAAGAGAACACACATCGAATAAACGATTGCGAGTTAAGGCATCGTCGTCAGGCGTTCTCGCGTGTGTCCGGACCGAACGTGAATCAAGGCATCTGCCTCTAAGCGTGTCATGCGTCTGCATCCGTGATTCAGGGTAACAGCCTCAAAGCGTTCTCCGTATTTCGACTCAGGACATCAGCCTTAGGCGTCGTCGAAGGATATCAGTACAAACCAAAGAGTATACAGTACATCGTAAATATACGAATGTTATAAATGCGTCGTTATTATACAAACATTTCAAAGTGCGTTATTGTTAGCAAACTATAGATTGTGTTAACATTATGACATTTACAAACTGCGAGTCCCAGACGAAAATTTACTGTACAGTGAACAATAAACTATACGAAAAGACAGTGTAAATTATAGTTATTATTATTATTTTATTTGCACTGAACTACGGAACATTAAAAGACAAATATTAGATCTCGTCTACGCGTGATACAGATTACTAAAGCCATCTATTGGAAAAATAATGGATTTCTTTTTACTACACCTAATATATACTGAACAAATTGGAATCATACAAAAAATCATATAAAAAAATTAGTAGGATATGTGGAAAATGAATTGCCTCATGAGGATAAACGTTTACCTGTAGCTAAGCATTAGTATATTTATTAAACGGTGTAAATGAAAGGTGGAAATTGCCAATTGCATACTTCTTCGTCAACGGTCTTATTAAAGAAGAATTGGGTGAAATTACAAAGACAATTCTCTTTTGACGGATTTGCATCAAATATTAACATGTTTAAATATTTAAATGGCAATGATAATTTTAATAGCATTTTACATTCAACTTATGATTATAAGATTCCAATTATTCTGAATGTGTCATATGGTTAAATTAGTTAGAAATACCTCGGTTTCTAAAGAAATATTATGTTCTGGTGATAATATTAGGTGTTGGAATTAATTCGTAGCGTTTTACAAGTGATGGGAAGTACTTTCATTAATGTATTTTTTAATGCTCATGTGAAATAAATAACATTCTTTCATTAAAAAACGCTACGAATTAATTCCAACACCTAATACAATTAAATGAGAATTTATAGTAAAATTTGTTCATCTTCAAAACAATGGTTGCTTTCATTTAGCTAACAAGTTAACTTCTAAACACATACAAGGGGAGAAAAATAAAATAAACGTAAAATTAGCGTATAAACTTTAAGCGATAATTGTGCCACAGCCTTAGAGGTATTACATGATGATGGTCATCCAGATTGTATTGTCACAGTTTTATAGAATAATTTTATAGAATATATTTATAGAATAATAAACAATACTTTTGATTGTCTTAATTCCAGAAATTTTTTTACAGCACTTTTAAGGGGATGCTAGATCGACGGCTGAACTTGATCAATGTCGATAGTACAGATTTTTTTTTAATTTCAAATTCGATAATAGTGATATCTTTCATTCATTTTTTATACTTATTATATTGGGTCATCTAAAAAGTATCCGCAGTTTTTAGATGACCCAATATATCGTTGCGTCTCGCTCAAACGTATTCATCTGTCCTTATCTAACTTATTACAACGCCATCTCTTAGAAAATCGAACACTTACTGCTAGACACAATTATTGCTTTGTTTACCATTTCGAGTCTTCGCTCAGAGTTTGTATACACGTCATTTGCAGATCGATATAAATCTTTCTTTTGAAGCTTTTAATGTTAGTTTCATAAACTCAGTATTATTTGTGCATTAATGCGCTGAGTGCTGCACTATCGTTTGGTCCAGACGAATTATAAAACTTTTGTATTAAAGAAACATCTACGTCAGATAACAGTTCTACAAGTTGAAAAAAATGTAAGTTTTTAACTTTTTTTCCAATTTTATAAAGTCTATTGCAGCACTTCTTGCGTCTACTTTAATCTAGTAAAAGGATTTTTTATTTCGTTCAATAAATTCGAAGATTTATATCGATCTGCAAAATATCGACAATTTGGCCACTCCAACATCCCTTTAAGAAGCCATTGTCTAAAGATAACAAAAAAAATTTTTTTTTCTTAGATACATCTATAAAATATTTGTTATCTATTATAATTGAACTCAAAGGCAAATTAGTGATTGAAATTTAAAAACAGGTTTCCTGGATTTAATTACAGATATGAAAAATCTAATTTTTGTTTTACGAATATGTAGAAAGGATATTTACAATATATACTTACTTATAAGTTATCATAATATCATTTGGAAATATTCTTTTCATATATTGACAATTATAGCTTCATAAACGCCTTTTGTATCATAACAAAACCCTCTATACAAGGAAAGTGTGTTTCATTAGATAATATTCTTATCCTAAATATTTCATCATCGCCCAAAACATCAAGTTTAAATATTGAAAATAAAGATAAAAATAACAATCATATTTTAATTAATGATATACCATTGCTGCATATCAATGCTGCTAATTACACGATTACGTACATAGTAGGATGTGTCAAAAAAAATTTTTAATTTGATTTAATGTCATATATGTTATCAACTGCGGAACAAATGTGAAGAAGTAAGATCTACACTTATTGATAGAAAAAATTGTGGATTTTTAAATGTCTGTTAAGCTAGCACCTCCCCCCCCCACAAAAAATCAAAATAGCACCTATGCCAGAATTAAATGCTTTTTATGTGCTAATTATGTACTCTAATGCCAATTTATGCTCGAACGGTTACAAACATGTGCTCGAACACAATGTGCTCGAACAGATATAAACGAAGTACAAAAGCGCTACGTTAATTTTTATTTTTATTTGATAAAATTGGACGCCAAGTTCACATCGGTAAAAAAAGTATCATTTTTTTGGCTATTTTTGCTTATATATTAGGTGTTGGAATTAATTCGTAGCGTTTTACAAGTGATGGGAAGTACTTTCATTAATGTATTTTTTAATGCTCATGTGAAATAAATAACATTCTTTCATTAAAAACGCTACGAATTAATTCCAACACCTAATATATCATAGGTATACCTTAGAATCATCGTAATTTTTTTTTTAATTTTGTAGAACATTCTTATATTAATTACTGAAATATAGAACATCATGGCGTACAATTTGCGTATATTATAATAAAACAAAAAGAGGCACGGATTCGATCAACTTAACCATGCTTTCACTACCAGTACAGCAACAATGAGGTGGCCAATGCGCTATTTCTTTAGAATATTTGATCAAGCACACATCAATTTAAGAATCTTACTTGCAAATGGATGATAATAGTGAAAATCAATCCAAAGTATTGACATGTCATCAGTTTATAAAAACGTTTATAAAATCGTTATGTGAGCCATTTTTGAAAGAACTATGCTATTTCATCGCTATGTGCTGACGTCAAAATGGGCATAAAAAATATTTTACAAATAGCTTCAGATTCGTTAAATGTAGACAATGAAAGATGCTAATTTGATAAGCAACAGCGATATAATATTTGCAACTATAAAAAAACTCGCAAGGGTTTGAAAAAACCCGGACCTAGATGAGTTTTTTTAAAAAAAACTCAGGTTTTTTGGGGTTTTCCGAGTTTTATGCATTTTTATTCTTTATATTGGGTCATTTAAAAAGTATCCGCGGTTTTTTCATTCAAAAATTGAACAAAAAACCGCGGATACTTTTTAAATGACCTAATAGTCCAATACTAATGGTTTGCAAGATTTGCTATTCAATATGATATAATAGATAATTTCATTATGAATTAATTTCAATTTAATTATTTTATTAGGTGTACAAAAAAGTTCTGAGCTTTTTTTTGTAAAATTCAATCAAAACATCGTATGTAATCGTACGGAAATGGCTTGCTGCGTAACGCCAAGCTGTTCTGCAAGCTCCTTTTCAGTTTGCGCAGAGTTTATATCCAGCAGTGCTTGCAATTCGTCCGTTTCAATCTTTTCAGGGCGTCCAGCACGCGATTCATCTTTAAGACTGAAATCTCCTTGGCGAAACTTTTGATACCGTCTTTTACATGTAGCATGACTTACAGCGTTCTCTCCATATGCAGCACAAATCATTGCAGTGGCTTCAGCAGCATTTTTCTTCAGATGAAACGCGAAGTGGATGGAAAATCGAATATGCTCTTTTGTTATTGCCATCGTGAACACTACTGATTTTTGAGATTATGTGCATCAAACGCCAAACCGTATGGCATTTTAGAAGGCCAAATGTTAACGCTTTAAAACCGCAAAAGGGCGGGAAGATATATAAAATTTAAATTATTTCGGTTGTATCAAATCTAAAGCTCAGAACTTTTTTGTACACCTAATAATTTAATTTATTAATTAAAATGTAATATACATGCATATTTGTATAAGAAACATTCTATTTCTATGCCAAATCGACCCGATCAGTCTTGAGTCAATCATTTTTTTTTCAATTCATTTTTTGACAAAAAATAATTCCATCAAGTGGTGAGATTTTTACGTATAGTTTTTTTTATAAATTTGCTCAAAAAAAAAAAAATAAACATATTAGGTGTTGGAATTAATTCGTAGCGTTTTACAAGTGATGGGAAGTACTTTCATTAATGTATTTTTTAATGCTCATGTGAAATAAATAACATTCTTTCATTAAAAACGCTACGAATTAATTCCAACACCTAATACAATTTTTAATACAATTTACTACAATTAATATTTGAAGGATGAAAATTAAAACTAAAAATAAATTAAATTAAACAATTTTTTTTTAAGTTTCTAAAAACCGGAAAAAAATTTTATCAAAATCTCAAAATATTTATTATTTATAATATATTTTTTGTGAATTTTTTAAGAAAATAGCATTTTTAAAAAATCATAAATTTTATATATTATAATTTAATAAATAAAGGAAAAGTTGTATATAATTTTTAATAATTTCATGTAAATGTTTCAAGGCAAAAATTTCAGTTTTTATTTATTTACTCTAATTTATAAAACTCTGATTTATAGAATAAAAACTATGATAGCCAGTTTGAAATATTTTAGTTTAAAAAAATCGAAATTTTTGAAAATTTCTCTATAAAAAAACTGGATCTTCGACTTTGTATGTCGAAAACTATTATTTTGAACGTTCTATCAGTAATCGTGCTTCGTGACAGTGATGCAATTTCGACTCCAAGCACATTGACATTTTCATCAAAACACTGTCGACCTGTCCGTATGGCCGCGCACCTATGGCAGCGTCTTTTGCGCGACTTCGCGATCGTCGCTAAACAAATGAATAAAGTACAAACGAACTCTTTTGCCGATGCTGAAAATCATCTCAGATTTGTCTCAGTCCAGCAGTGCAACAGTAAACATTGTCGTTTTTAGCCGTTAAAAATATTCATAAACTGTATTTAGCCGCATCTTTCGATACAAATAATTATTTTTCATTTAAATTTTGCGTATCATTATGTCAAAAAAATTGAAAGGATGTGGTAAGAAAAGTGTTAATGAATGATCCAAAGTTTTGAAAATAGACGGCGATTCAAAGTGCAAATGCAAATATTGTTATGAAGCAGTTCTAAAATTGAAAGTATTCGAACTCATTTATAAAAATGTAAAGCTCGAAATTCCGAAGAAGATGAAATCGATGAAATCTCAATATTGGAAAAATCCCAAGCACAGATGACATCTGGAGAAATTGGTAAAGTTTTTTAAAAATTATCATCGCTATAATTAATTTATCTCATGCTTGCATGTGTTTGAAGTGTTTAAATTTTCTTGCAGAACGATTAGCATTATAGGGCTTTTAACTTTTAATAAAAAATTCTTAATCTAAATTCAAAAGAAAGCTGTTACGAAAAAGCTTTTTGCCCTGCTCGGGACAAGTAAAAGAAATTTCTTATAATTTTTGAAGCGAAAAATTTGACATTGATTAACATTATACACAGCAGAAACACATAGAAAATTAAGTTTAAATGGAGAAAATGCGTGGCATCGCAATCATTCGCAAGACAAAAAAGTTTGTGTGCTTTCACAAACATGTCACGCGTCCGCGATCTGCCGGGCGGGGGGAGCAACGTGTTAACATTTTCATGCAAGCAACTCCGTTGTGTCTATTATCTTTGCTATTAAATTTAAATATAGCAATTTTATGAAATATTCTGTATTTTTCATATTAAAACATGATGTATCACAGTATGTACTATATATGTAGTGTAACGTCCTGTCTAATTGTAATGCCATGTGTTTTCCTGATTTAAACTCAATTTTCTATGTGTTCCCGTCACGTAACGTAATTTTAATAACACTATCGGAATCTTCGATTCAAAAAACTATAAGAAATGAGGTTTATTTTTTCCAGGGCAAAAACAGGTCTTTTTATAATACCCTTCTTTTACTCTTTTAGACTCAAATTTTTCTTTAGCTAACTATAAATTCTAAAACAGTTTATGTAGGAACCACGATTTAAAAAAAAATATTGTAGTAATAAGTAATATTTTAATTTAATTAATTAAAATATATTCATTTTAAATAAATTTGAAATTTATATTTTAATTAATCAGTTAATTTTATTAATAACGTTTTATGTTAGTTAAATATATTGTTTTAATTATTTATAAACGTACAGTTTCAGCTTTTAAGTTTGGTAATACTGTATAAACATAAAACATTCGCCATTAAATGATAAAATCGAATAGTTACAATCGAAGTTGTAATTATTATTTATATCAGTAATGTATTAAACAAAAAAACATAATAACAAATACTTTATATTCATTTTTAGAGGAAAACCAAAAGCAAACAAATGCGCATGATTCATCTCAAATTAAAAAGAGGAAAGTTCAGAATGTAATTACTGATTATTAAAATTACAAGTAACCAACAAGCGCAAATCGATCAGAGTTTTTTCGCAGCAAATCTTCGGTTTAATGCTGCGTAACTAAAAAGTTTTGAAAAAATGATTCAAAATTTACGGCTAGGTTATAAATCTCCTTCATCAAAAATGATCGGATGACACTACATATCTTCTTGATCTTTTGGACATTACATATGAAAAAAACGAAATTGATCTTAGAGAAAAGCTACAATCAAAAAGCGTAAAAAAGCGTACTTATAATAGATGGTTGATCAAATGTCCGTAATGATCCCATCCAGGCAATAAGTTTATATACGGGTATTGAAAGTTTTCTTTTTGATGCTTACGATTCTGGATCAGAAAAGAAAATTTCAAAAAGATGCGCTGAGGTTGTGGAAGCTGCTATAAAAGAGTGTAAAGAAAAGTACAATGCAAAGGTTTTCGCCGTGATCACGAATAATGAGAATAAAATGTCCAAAATGTGGCAGATTTTAAGAGAAAAAAACCAGTTGATTGCGTACGGATGCTCGACACATCTTTTAAATTTAGTGGAGAAAGATGTAACGCCTCAGACTATACTGAAGCAAGTTATTAAGATTCAAAAATATTTTCGTAATGTACATGGATGGTTCAAGGAAAAAAATGGTCTTATACCACAAATTCTTAACGAAACTAGGTGGAATTCGCATCCAGAATGCGTCAAGACCTTCCCCGCAAATCATCATAAATATAGAGAAATTGCTCTGGAATAAGACAATGAATTTGATGATTCGATTGCAAATATTTTAAATAACATGGGAATTTACAACAAATCGATATATTTAGGAAAACAACTATCGATAGTTGCCTCAGCATTAAATGTACTGCAGCAAGAGTCAACATCTATATCGAAGGCAATCGAAGTGTGGTCTAACTTACTAAACGAAGAAGATTTGAAATTATATAAAAGTTTTTTTCAGAAACGATTTGATCAAGCGATCACAACATTGATTCATCTATTAGCACACATGATGGATCCGGAATTTAACGGACAACATTTAAGTATTGAATAAGAGAATATCGCCGAAGAATGGATATCTAACAATTATCCTGAATATCTTCCAGGCGTAATGACTTTTAAAATTAAAGATGAATTAACGATGAATTTTTTCCGAAGGCGATGTGGCAAGAAAATGTCATTGACAGGTTTTCATCTTCGAAATGGTGAAAAATCATGGAGAAAAAAACCGAGAAATCCATTAACTACCAAGTGGATTTTGCGATTTCTTTTCAAATTTGCTATCTTGTCCTGCATCTTCGGCATCGATTGAATGATTTTTTTCAATCTTTGGACTTGTATGGTCGAAATTACGAAATCGACTTGGAGTAGAAAAAGCTACGAAGCTAGTAAAAGTTTACCGTTTTTTGCGATCTAATGATGATATAAATCTTGATTGGAATTAAAATACAAAATACATTTTTATTCAAAACAAATTTAAATTTAGTTTTTATTATGTGTCCTTTTTTTATTTTATTTATAATTCATTTCTAATATTAAATTATTTTTATTTATATTAATTTATATTAAATGATTTATTTACATTATTATTAAATTTTAATTAGACTTTCTGGTGGATTTTTTAGGTGGGTTTTTTAAGTGGGTTTTTTTTAGTAGATCAACCCTGCCGCAAAACAAAAATGCAATGCATCGTGCAGACGGACTATGTGTGATCGTCATCGCATGTATTTGTACACTGAATGTAGATTGCAGTAAAATTTATAAATTTTTAATAATTCCTCGGAAAAAAAAACAATATAAAACGATTTTCTTTCATTTTGTAGAATAAAAATAGAATGTTTAAATATGAAAACCTCTATTTTTTCAATTCCCAAAATAACCTACATTCAATATACAAAATAAATACCATTTATCTGAAACCAACTTACAAACTAATTTTTTTTTCAAAGTATCATATCTGAACAACAATTCTGTAAATTTTTAACTTTTAACATTGAATTTTTTAAAAATTATAATTTTTCAAAGATTTTACTCGTTTTTTCTCTATTCATTGAACTCAAGAAATTTTTTCACAAAAACAGTAATAAAAAACTATTTAATCAAAAACTGTTTGAATGTAGGCATTCTACAGATCTTGAAATTGACCTATAATTTTTTTCATATTGATTGGATTTTTTAAATGAGAATGACAGTCGTTTAAAAATTGCTCTGTGTGAGCCACCCAAACGTATCAAAAATGATCGAAAAAAGAGGTCAACGAAGAGTTAATTCAAATTTAAAATGTAAATTTAACTTATGAAATAAAACTTATGAAAATATCATTATATCTATACACATTTAATGTAATGTAAATCTAGTATTTTTTTCTTTTTACGCAATCAACACTCGCATTAACTCTTACACTTTCTCTTTTAAATCATATAAAATTATTTATTAGGTGTTGGAATTAATTCGTAGCGTTTTACAAGTGATGGGAAGTACTTTCATTAATGTATTTTTTAATGCTCATGTGAAATAAATAACATTCTTTCATTAAAAAACGCTACGAATTAATTCCAACACCTAATAATTTGAACGAGATAACGAAGAAGCGGCTTCCTTATACACATATGTACATAATGAAAATGTCGAGATTTAGTCAAATATTTCATCAATCAGTAATCGGATAGTTATTAAGTAATAAGGTTGCTATGTTGAAAAGTAACAATTAAATTTTTTATGTGTATATGACTTTGTCGTTGATCAATTTCCGAATTTGTCTTAATACTGTCTTTCGAAAAAACATTTAAAATTTCTACCACGTCAGTTATAACAGACTGAGTTATTTTCGCAATACATTATTTTTATTTTCTATAATAATATCCTCAGCCTTATTAAAGACGCTCATAAAATATTAGTATTTGAAATAGGACCGCTTACATTAATTAATATATCAAAATATATATATATATAACGCGATGTAATTGCCATTAACAAATCCATATATACTAATTCCATTATTTAATAATTGCTTGATTACTGATATAATATTCATCCATCTGAACATTCTCATCATACATGTAAAAAAGTCACTTCTTTGTTATCTCTACTAAATAATTTTATATGATTTGAATAAGAAAGAATACTTTTAGAAGTATGCAAACGTATGAAAACATTAGTAGAGGAAAATAGTTTGAAGTATCTTTGGCAGACAATGTATGTTGGATTGGATTCGACGTCTTCTTATAAAAACATAAATTATTTTCTATATAATTTTTACAATAGAAAATTTGTTTTCAAAGCAGAGAATTTGTATTTTAAAGCAAAGAATGTGTGTTTTTAAAGCAAACAAATGATGACCAAAACAAGTTCTCTGCTGTAAAAACAAAAATTATATAGAAAATAATTTGTATTTTTGAAGCAATACCCGCGGAAATAATGAAGTCACAACAATTTTGATTCAGCGTGATAAAATAAGTTACATAATTAAACGCAGATCATAAAATAACAGATTTTTAGCCCAATGTCGATCCTTGATTACGTAGCTAATCCTCGTATCTTTGGTCTAAAGAAACTTATTTTCGCACGTCTTTGTCTGATATCATAGAACTTGGAAATTTTGTGATACACTGCAATCTTAATTAGACCAAATACATGAAGATTAACTTGACGAATTAATTGATCGACATTGGCTCAACTTTTGCTAGAAAATCGATTATTTTATGTTCTGCGTTTATTTATGTAACTAATTTTGTTGTAACTTCATTATTTTACTTATTTAATTATTTTACATACTGGCCATATCTTGGCCGAAACGTTTATGTTTATTTATATCAATTTGAGGAATTTTTAAATATGTGACTTTCGCTAACGATTCAGCGTGTGGCTTTTTTGCTCTTTTATTTATATGTATATTGTATATTTAAGCCACGTTTGATAAATTTAAAAGTTATATGGTTTGGAGGAGGACATAAAATGATGCTATTAGTTCGACTTTGAAAAATTGTTTAAAGGTCAATTTCTTAAATAGAATTTCATATATTTTATTGCATATTCTTGTAGTCTATCTCAAAAGCTTTCCAAAACATTATAATTAAGTTCATTTTCATTAATGTTCTTCTTGAGTTATAAGGTTTGCAAGTTGCAGCACCGATAGTTAAAATTTCTTGAATGTTATTCAAGACCATGACTTGGATAACATTTGTCAAGATTAAGGTTTGAAGGTTGTTCCTCTAATTTTCGCACTAAAAATTACATTTCTATGTAAAAATGAAAATAAGAGATACAACCTCCAATAGCCTTGATTTTGACAAATGTTACCTAGTCATGATTACCTAAATCCTGAATAACATTCAAAAGGTTTTAACCATCAATAGAACATCTTGGATAATACTAATGCTGGCGGTACTGTATCTTTGAAATCTTATAATTTAAAAAATACTTAATTAAAAATAATTTCATTATAGTGTTTTGGAAAGCTCTCGAGGCAAGCTATAAGAATATGCAATGAAATATTAATGGGATTTCATTTAAGAAATCGATGACCTCTACGTGACCTTCAAACAACTTTCCAAGGTCAAACCAATAGCACCATCTTATGTCCCTTTCCAAACCATATAACTTTTTTTTCTGACACATTTTTCTCCAAAATGTACTGTTCAAGAGATATTTTAGTGCGTCAATTAAAATAATACATCTGTATATAGAATTTACACTGAATTATTTAAGTATTAAAGATTTAACCGTTATAGACATTTAATTTCTACTTATTGGTTGTGTTCTTACATATACGTACAGTCTAAACATAAAATTCTTATTATTTATAAGTTATATTAGGTCTGTTTACATTATTGCACTTTTTATACTCAGCATCTTTTCTTTCTTTCTTTCTTTTCAAAGCCCAAATATGTGTCTTTCTCATTTTAAAAAAATTATTGAAGATTTCAAGCAGTACAAACAGACTTGTTATCTGACTTTTGACATAGCCTTTGTTGTTACTCTGTATTTACATTACTTCGACACATATTTTACTTGCTCTATTCGTACAATTTGCTCTATTTTTTTTCATTTGAACATTAAAGTCTCTTCAATATAACTTTATAGTGTCAACATCTTTATTTTAATTACTTATTTGATTATTGTTTATCATGATAAAGATTAAATACAAAGCTTTCTTGTCCTTCTAAATTATTAGAGAATAAATTATTTATTATATTACTTAAATTTATTATCTTTATCTTTCCTCTTTGATTATTGTCCTTCGAATATTGCTGTGCAACTAATGAGTTATATTTCATTATTTGTAACACTTTTAAAATTTGTTTTCAATAGACATGGCAATTTGGAACTTTCTTGACGTACCTGTTTTTTGTATGTGAAGGAAGACCATAACATCGTGAGCGTTGATATCAAATTGAAAGGTGTCATTGGCAAAGATGTCATCATAGCCTAGACTACCCTGGATGCTCTGTAGCTTGAAGGCGGGATGCACTGAGAGCAAACCATTTCTATCAAGCTCGATGGAAACTGAAGAGAGCGCAGCGGAACCAGCGACAGGTGACCCAGGGATGGACAGGCTCTCTGACAATCCAATAGACTCCCTAATCTCGCGGTTTGTCAAAGCGCACACGTGATCAGGGCAGAAGTAGCCCAGGTAAATGATCCCGGTCAGCGCAAGGAACAGGCATATCCCGACGATGCTACGTAGACGATTCTTGCGTGGGTGCCGCGATTCCATTCTCGTCGCAGACCTTCCGTCGTATATATTCTCCTTCCCCTCCCCCTCGTCTTCCCTTTCAACCTCCGACGCGACGAGCACTTCCAGCTCGCTAATAGTAGCGTCTATCTCCGCATCGACACCCGTTCGTCTGCCCATTATTATCGTCACCCATGTTTCACGTTGCTTGACACTAGCAACTTCACCAGCTCTTAACGAATTGTTGAGTACAATTGACGTTTACCATCGCACACTGACACGATCCGGCTGTAAATACACTCGAGTATATCGGCCATGACAAAAAAAAATAAAAGTTCGCTTAAAACACTCGACTAGGATTGACAAAAATTTATCCAAGGAATACGACTAGGAACACACTATATTTCAATAGCATAGGTGTAGAGGAATAATTAGAAAATATATTCTACTTTGATAACGATTATCAAACTTATTTAACAAAATTTGTCGCACTTACAGCGCACAGGCAGTCACGGATTACATTTATACAATCAAGAGAGAAACTGAGATGGCTGAAATAGGCCCAGGGGTTCCAAACTTCTAGTACGTTAAACAGGGAACACAGACTCTTAGGGTGAAATCACACAGTGCGGAAAACGACTGCGGAATAGAGAATGCGTCATAGAAGCAACCAATCAGCGTTATTCAGTGTTATTCTGAATAGCGCTAATTGATTGATTCAATGACGCATTCTCTATTCCGCAGTCCTTTTCCACACTATGTGATTTCACCCTTAGGCCGGATTCACACCTTGACGGATAAACGGAAAGCGGAAGCCAATCAGAACTCATAGAAAGACAGAGCAGACAAGCGAAATGTATAGCCTACTGCGAGTTCCGATTGGCTTTCGCTTTTCCGTTTTCCGCTTTTCCGTCAAGGTGTGAACCCGGCCTTAAGCCGGTTCTACATTAGTTGCAAGCTGATCGCAAGTTTGTTGCGACAGCTAATATGAAGAGTTGATTTCAAAATGCAAGTTTCAGATATACATATATCTACTATATTATACATCATGCAAGAGTCTGTCTTTAGTGGCGTCGCCGCTGTATAACAACTAGAGATTCTATAAATCCATGACTGCGTTCTGTTTCAGAGTATTGGGTCATCTAAAAAGTATCCGCGGTTTTTTGTCACTAGATGTGTGTTGATGGTCATATATAAAAACATAACCGCATAAACGTATGCATAACGAAAATTATCCAATCACATTTTACGTGCGTCTTTATAATGGCTTTGGCACATCAGCGCGATATCCAATAAGAGTATATCTTTAGAATGAAAACATCGGTAAAGCTCATTGAATATCGTGTCGCGCGCGACAAACATCATGCTAGTATGCCGGAAGCATAAGAGAAATGCGATTGGAAAATTTTATGCTGCATCGTTTATCTTTGTTGTTCACCAAATATTAAACAAGAATAAATGATGCATTATGTACATTATGCGTGAAATGGAATGCACTCCATATATATTGGGTCATTTAAAAAGTATCCGCAATACTTTGTCACTAGATATATGACCATCAATACCATCTAGTGACAAAAAACCGCGGATACTTTTTAGATGACCCAATATATATGTAGGCTGCATTCTACTTAAAGATTCCGCACAATAAAAAGAACAGAGAACAGAGAACAGAGAATAAGAATTTCAATTTATCAGAAATCATGTATTGTGGAATACATAGTTTCTGATAGATTGACATTCTTATTCTCTGTTCTCTGTTCTCTGTTCTTTTTATACCTCTTAAGAATGCCGTCACATGCGGCGTAATTTGCGCAAGCGTAACTTTCGTTGACCAATCATATCGTTTCACTTGAACATCAGTTTCCGCCTAGTTACTTTATGCTTTTTATTATAGAGGGACGCGTTCAAATTCCCACCCGAATACATTTCAGGTATCATGTAATCTTTATTCTACATTTGGTGAGCAACAAGGATAAAAAGACACCTGAGCAGAGTTGGTTTCATACACATTCTGAAAATTTGATACGTATGATATGTATGAATGCGTATCATACATAGAATACGTATCAAACTTGTACGATACCTTTAACATAACCCTAATCTTTAATTTATTAATCTTATTGACTAAAAAATAATGTTTTTAGTTTTTTGAAATTTTGAAGTATTGAGTCATCTAAAAAGTATCCGCGGTACTTTGTCACTAGATATATGACCATCAACACACATCTAGTGTTTAGATGACCCAATATATTGCTGATTGAGATAACTCCAAAAACTTTTCAGTTTTATTAAAAATGTAATTTGCAAATAAAAAAAGGAAGTAATATTGAAAATGTAAGTGCAGTATATATTGGGTCATCTAAAAAGTATCCGCAGTTTTTTGTCACTAGATATATCTAGTGACAAAGTACCGCGGATACTTTTTAGATGACCCAATACATGAATTTGGTATAATAATATTGGTACAATAATATTAATAATTCGTTATAATTTTTACTCTTATTAGTGTGAATTTAATTTGAAAGTAAATATTGAGAAATCGTTTTAACGATACGCTATCGCTGACCACAGATAGCGCTTCTACCACCGGGATGTTCATCTTTTGTATGCATGATAAAAACAATAACAGTTCGAGCCTTCCCTGCGTCGCGATCCCTCCTCAACAGGTTATGGGCCCAGGCAACGATTCGCAATAAGTGTTCATATTAAAGTGAAAAAGTGAGTGAGATTCTCAGTGATCAAGTGCATCAAAAAAAACGACACTCACAATGAATGTGTCCGCTGTGAGCCGTATTGAAACGCTCAATAAAGACAATTACGACACCTGGAAAATGCAGATGCAAGCAATATTGGTGAAGACCAACGCATGGAAATACGTGAATGGAACCGACGTGAAAACGGAACTAGTTGCCGACGACGATGGGATATCTGCCCAAGCTCGTGCGGAATGGGACGACAACGATAGTAAGGCAATGTCAGATCTCATCCTTTCAATTCACCCGAGCGAATTGAAGCAGATCAAAGGCTGCACATCATCTCGAGAAATTTGGCTGAGATTGGAAGGGATATATCAATCCAAGGGTCCTGCCCGAAAAGCAACGCTGCTGAAACGTCTCGCATTACAAAAAATGGCGGACGGGGAAGACGTGCGCGAACATATTCGTACATTCTTCGACGCAGTGGATAAACTGACCGAAATGGAAGTGATCATAAATCCCGATCTGCTCGCGATTTTATTATTATACAGTCTACCGTCACAATATGAAAACTTCCGATGTGCCATCGAGTCGCGCGATGAATTACCTACACCGGAAGCATTACGAATTAAAATAATTGAAAAGAGCGACGTCCGAAAAAAGGACAACATTCTTGTGCAAAATGCTATGGCGATCAAGCCTTACGCAAATAAAAATTGGAAGAACAAAAAGAAGGCGACATCGAAAAACGAGGACAAAGAAAAATCTAAGCTTAAATGCCACAGTTGCGGAAAAATTGGGCACAAGGCGGCCGACTGCTGGTATCGAGACAAACAATTAGCCAAAACGGCCGAAGATATAGGATTCTTTACGACACTCGCGACGAAGCCGCTCGAAACGGACGAAGCGCACGAGGCGCGCCGAAGACTC
>NW_011626986.1:326963-337092 GCF_000204515.1 Acromyrmex echinatior
CGGGATTACCTACGGTCAATCATCGGTTTCTCAGATTCTGACTGGGGAAACTGCCTCACAGACAGACGGTCGTACACCGGATATATATTCATGTACAACGGAGGTGCTGTATCCTGGGAGTCGAGGAAGCAAAGGACAGTGGCTTTATCTTCGACAGAAGCCGAATATATGGCTCTCACCGAAGCCTCTAAAGAAGCCATTCATCTAAAAGGACTGCTGAAATTTCTCAATTCAGAGGACACGCCAGAGGTCATCGTTTTCAGTGACAATCAAGGAACGCTGAAACTAGCCGAGAATCCGGTCTTCCACGCTAGGACAAAGCATATCGACATACGACACCATTTTGTTCGTGAAGCTATAAATAACGGATCCTTTCAGCTGCGTCACGTCTCAACGGAAGAAATGGCTGCAGACGTCCTAACGAAAGGATTATCGAGACCTAAGCACGATAAGTGCCGGAGTTTGATTGGTCTCGGAGAAGCATGAGTAATGGTTCTCCTTTAGTTCGATCGCGTATCGAGGGGAAGTATTGAGAAATCGTTTTAACGATACGCTATCGCTGACCACAGATGGCGCTTCTACCACCGGGATGTTCATCTTTTGTATGCATGATAAAAACAATAACAGTTCGAGTCTTCCCTGCGTCGTGATCCCTCCTCAACAGTAAATATTGTATAATCTGATTTTGATCATAATTTTTAATTAGTTTTCAATATAATTTTATATTGTGTTTCAAATTGTTGATATCGCAGTAAAATGTAAATTTGTTTTGCCAGTCCAAAACATTTAAATAAGATCATCGGATTAAAAAATGAGATTATGTGACGTACAATACATAAACGCATGGACGTATGAATATCTGAACGAAGCCAGCTTATGGGCTAGGGGATCGAGATCCACGCGGTGGGGAGGGTTAGCCATCTTATCTAGCGACATTTTAGCGCTGTATTTAAAACTCGATGTATTACGATATTATTTGTATTTCTAGTGCATAAAATTAGGATTTTATGTGAGTCAAAGTTAATAATGGTGCAATTCAAAGTAATTTTCTGTTTATATTAAAAGAAATAATAAATATCAATATATATATATATATATATATATATATACAATGTACCCATTACTTCTTTTAATATAAAACCGAAAATTATTTTCAATTGTACATAGCCGTTAAATGTTTACAAATCAAGTAATTAAAAAAAGGGAGTTATTTATGAGTTATTTTAATGCTAAGCCAAAGAGAGAGAGAGAGAGAGAGAGAGAGAGAGAGAGAGAGAAAAAATATAAAACTATATTAAATTTCATATAATTGAACGAATATTTCAATCTGTATACAAGATCAATTAACAATTACAAAGAACCGGCAATTGCAAGTAGTTAAGGTCGCATAAAAAATCCTAATAAAATCCAAAATAATGTTAAATATTATTAATATAAAATATATACTGCCTCGAATTTTATATTAATGATATTTTAACATAGCTTTAGATATTATTAAAATTTTTATTTTCATACGACTTTAATTGTATTCGTAATTATCGATACGTTGTGATAATGTAGTCGAAACGTTTATTCAATTATATAAAATTTAGTTTTATTATTTCCGGATTAGCATTAAAGTGACTTATTGGCTCGTAGCCTCTTTTTTATTATTTATTTTATATTGAACCTTTATTTGTATTATATTGGTTGTAAATATGTACTAATGAACACTTATTTCAACATTTTACTCTTGATTAATTTGTTCCTTAGTTTTTCTTGCTACAGCCGATTGCAACATAATGTGGCACTGTTGTTTTATTTTTAAAAAATATAAAATTTCGCGCAATATTAGTTGCTTTCCATTTGCACACAAGTGAAACTGAGTCTGAAGTGAGCTGAATATTTCATACTTAGATTAATAACGTAATTATTTGTTTGGTAAAATGTTATCACAGAGAACACAGGTTCGAACATGACCCTCCTTTAAAAAAGTTTACGAGACTCACTAAAGCACACTGTCTCGATCTTGTGCAGATTATAGGCAAAAACTCAATTAAATCTCAGAATGTAAAAGCGCATTCAACTGAGTTGTGGGGATCGATTCTGTATCTTGAAATGAGGTGAAAATTATAAAAGTGAGCGAATTTACTAGAATACTAATTATTTCATTGGTCAACGCCTAGTAAATTTGCTCGCTTTTATAATTTTCACCTTGTTTGAATCACAAGTGAGAATTACCTGAGAATTGATATAAATGGAAAGCAATTATTGTTCTCATCACGGTCCAGCAGCAATATTACACATAGGTACATTCCGTTCCACGCATGAAGCGGATGATGCATCATTTATTCTTGTTTAACTTTCGGTAAATAACAAGGATAAATAATGCAGCATAAGTGAAACAGAACGCAGCCACAATTACTTTATTATTTTACCACTAGAAAGCAGCATCAGTGTTGTCAAACCATATGGCCCTCTCCCCCCCTAAACTCTTCACCCCCCGCACCAGAAGGCTCCGACCAGATATTCATATGTCCATCAGAGAGATACCTAAGAGAGGCTATAGCGGCCTTTTTCGTGTGACAGACAGCGGCACCAACATCAATTGATGTGAACTACATATCACATTTTCGCCACTGTCGATAAAATCGTAGTGTCGATAGAGTTGGTGCTACATTCACAAATTGTGAATAATATTAATTTACAAAAAAATGTTTCTTTTAATTAGATAAGGTGTTTTTTTATAGATTTTTGGATGCTAAAAACGATGAAGTTAAATTTCACTAGCACGTCAGGTTTTCGAAGAAAAGTCATTTTTTATCAAATGATATTATTGTTTATTTATTTCATTATTCTGTGCATAAAAATATTAATTAGATACAATTATCATATAGTGAATAGTTTACGATATTATAGATATGCAAATCTCTCAACATCTTGGAGTTTTCAGTCTTGCTAAGAAACGGAGATAGAAATTGACAGCAAAAAAGAATTTAATTTATAATATGACAACACGTTTCGAAATGTCAACATTTTTTTTTTTTTTTTACAAAAATTATGCTCTACAAACATTTGCGAACAATACATACTCTCGTCTTCTGTTTATTTAAATTTAAACTCTATTTAAATAATATTTTATATTTTACGTCAAAATGTGTTACAGTGAAAGTATTAGGTTGGTGCATATGAAATGTCGGATTTTCTCTACATATGAACGTTTGTCTTCCTGTTTTCGTTATGCTTTCGTTTTTGGCATAATCTCGTATTATCCATTGCCAGAGTCACATTTTAACAAAGAAGATTTTCTCAAAATGTGTTCCATTTTGTTGTTTTGAATTTCGTAAGGATATGAATTCAACCGATATTCATGTAATTTTTTTATATGAGTATAAACTTGGTAATAATGCTGCAAAAGCTGCACGCAATATAAATCAGGCATTTGGGGAGAATACTGTTAACGATCGAAAAGTGCAGCGTTGGTTTGAAAAATTTCGGTTTGGTGATTTTTTCCTACAAAATGAACCGCGTGGAAGACCCAAAACGTCTGTGAAAAATGATGCTCTGAAAGCATTGGTGGAAACGAATCTAACTGTATCTACAAGGGAACTTGCTACCAGAATGAAAGTTGATCATACAACGATATTGCGACACCTTTCTGAAATTGGCAAAGTGAAAAAAATGGATAAATGGGTACCGCACGAACTAACCGAGCGAAATAAGCTGGATCGATTGAACGTATATCATCATTATTAACCCGATTTCATCGAGAGCCATTTTTCGATCGGATTATTACTTGTGATGAAAAATGGGTTCTTTATGACAATAAGAAAAGGTGTGCTCGGTGGCTTGATAGGAATGAGGCTTGTGCTCATACTCCAAGGTCATCACTTCATCCACGGAAAATTTTAATAACAGTTTGGTGGAATATGACTGGAGTAATTCATTACTCATTCCTTCGAATTGGGGAGACAATTACAGGCGAAAAGTACTGCCAGTACATTGATAAAATGCATGAAAAATTGAAAATTATACGCCCATCACTTGTTAATCGGCATGGCCCAATACTTCTCCACGACAACGCTCGGTCGTATACGTCGTACAAAACAATTGCGAAATTAAATGAATTAAAATATGAAATTTTGCAGCACCCAGCTTATTCGGATTTTTCGTCAATCGACTTTCATTTTTTTAAACATTTAGAACAGTTTTTACGGGCTAAACAGTATGAAAATGAAGACAGAAAATGAAGATTGAAAAATTCCATATCAGAGTTTATTGATTCTAAACATCAGAATTTCTTTAAGACAGGCATCTATGCATTAAAATCTCGTTGGGAAACGTATAGAAACAAATGGAGCATATTTTGATTAAATAAACAGCTTTTGAAAAAAAATATGCAGTTTTATATATTCACTTAAAAATTCGACATTTCATATGCACCAACCTAATATATAATATGTCATTAAATGTTGATTTTTTGATTATTTGATACTATAATACGTTTATGCATGGGCAGCGACTCCAGTATGGTTGGTGTATGAAGTACTCCATATACTGAATGATTCAATGTATGGAATTCCATACACTGAACTTCATTTGTATAACATTTGGTCGGGGAGAAATTTAGAAATTAGAAATTATAATTTAGAACATACAATAAATGTCACTGCATTGCTTGAAGGATGTAATGCAATTTTTATGTGACAATCCCGAGATCAGAGATCTTGTACCAAAATATGTAAAATTTCGCATTCTTTTAACGATTCCTACATCAACTTATTCGAATGAAAGATCATTTTCTTAATTAAGACATTTAAAAAGTTATCTTCGATCGACAATGAAACAAAAACGTAAATCATATTGCATTATACATTTATCGAGAAATGGTCGATAAGTTAAATGTGGAGGAGGATCATTAATAATTTTATTTAAAAAAAATAAAATTAGAGCGGCTACTTTTACCATATAGAAAAGATATGTATGAGGAAATATATTTATCCCCCCACTCTCCTCTTTTCTCCCTCAATCTATCTTCGGGAACTCCATACACTGAAAAATTTTACTTCGCCGCTCCTGCGTTTATATATAGAATAATATGCGTTTATATATAGATTATATAAAAGATTATACAATTTTGTTTTAAAAAGTTGACTTGAAATCTTCAAAAAAATCTTCAAAATATACACTACATTAAGTTTCCTTTGACGTCATATATCTTTTGTATAACATTACTTCTTCGAAGTGCAAACATTTTTTAAAGGCCTTGATTTTTATATAATAATAAAAAAAAAGTTAATTCTACTATTATTTATGGCTCGTCAAGCTGTACAACTTTTTGTCTAGGGCATTATTTTTTATAATCCAAAATAAAAGAGTTTTAGGAGCATAGTCAAATTCGCCCAGTCTACCGGCAAAGCGGTAAGCGCGCGACAGGATAATACCCCGCGCGAGTATTTTATGATATTTAAATTATTAAAACTTTGTTCGCGCATATTTTTTTTAATTCGTTTAAACTAAAAAATTCGCGGCCACTAAACGAAACCAATATTTTTGTTAAGAAAAAATATTTTGAAATCGAAGAAAATTAATAAAAATAGCGCACAAATGAAAATGATAAATAAAAGTAATAGCAACAAACCTATGATTTAGCAATGTATTCGCTGACAATTCAATGAGACTTGGTATCACATTATATTCATCTACAGTGTAATGAAGATCGGTGAATAAAAATGGATTCATTGAAATATCTAAGGTACGTAGGCATCGATTTACAAGAAACAAGGTTGATGGTAAACATCATTAACTGTGTTTTCATGATATTTACAAAGACAATAGTTGGTTTCACCAATTTTATTGTTGGAGCATCTTCGTCTTCATCTTTGATATTCATGATGTTCAATATATTTTTCATTTGCTGTAGCATCTTCCATGAGTGTTTTCATCATCTCGTTGCGACAATTCTCACAATTAGTTTTTGTAATACTTTGACGTGCCACAAATCCAGCGAAATATGTGATAGCATTTTCATCATAAAATCCAAGTATACTGTATATTTTTTGCAACATTTTTTTCAACGTAGTCGTCAAGAAGTTGTGCATCTTCCATAAATTCGGCTTCATAATCTGTAGGAAAAGTGTACATATATTTTTCTACTCTTTTAATGAGCTGGCTCGGTTCATTTATAAGTCTTACTTTCTGGACATTGAAATATTACCTTTATCGCTTGTTTGAATATATCCAGTAGAAAGTGTCTAAGAGATAATCGGATCATTCTTGCACTTGGATTACGATTAAATCCTCCGCGTTGTCTAAGTTTAGAAAATAAATGCCCCACCTTGATTACACAAACCTGTTGCAAGTTCGAATCCTTCATATTGATGTGCAAGAGTTTTAAATATTAAGAATAACTTGTAAAGTTATAACGAAGCCTTTGAAACAAGGAACTTGCGTTATTTTTTCTGCTGATTTTGAGCATCTTGTGCACCAATAAAGTCTGTTAATAAAACAATTAAGTCAGAATTTTGAAATGATAATGGTCGTTTTCCGCCAAATTGAATTTTAGGACTGTAACTATTGCAAGTGTCAATTAAAACATTATTCATAAGTTCTACAAAATAAGCAGTTTTTCCCATGTATCAGTATATAATTCTTTTCCAGCTGTTTTTATTGCAGCTGCAAAAATATGGCTAAATAACTGGAAAGTTCTTTTCATTGCTTCGAAGTTATTCGGATACAAGTGCGATTTTGTTACGTGAGATAATAAATTTAAGCCTTCTTTTGTGGCATTGTCGACTAACAAGACCATATTTTTTCGAAATCTGAATATGATGCAATATTTGTCTATCACAATAAAAGTTTCTATGTGTTCTGAAGAAACTCATCAATCTTTTTATTAGATGTGGAAAATCAAATGAAGCATTATATTTTTTCTCGTTATATATGAAAAATTGATTTTCTGAATCGACACCAAGTTGACTATAAGTACTTTGATTATGTATGCCTTGATCATATGTTATAAGTTGCACATCAGCACTTGTTTCACTCAATCTATCTAGACATTCTTTCAATAATGTTACTATGTCATCTGCTTTCATACACTTTTCCGGTAGGAAATGTGCTAAGGGTTGACGCCATTTAAACTGCCAAAATATGAATACACATTTAGTTTTTTCTAATTTTCTTTCTAAAGATCCAAGATCAACAAGAACTTTTATTTCATTTAATTTTATTGAATATTCCTCATAACTTTTTATGATCATTTCGTCCCATTTTAAAGCACATACTTTTTCAATGGTAAATGAGACATTTTTTCTTTTAATTTCCTAAATATAAAATCATTAAATTCAACTTTTATATCACATTCTTCTATCCATCTCTTCATAGTTCGTGGTCCAGGAAAATTACAACATTTTTCTTAAGTGACAAAATGCACTAGGCGAGTAAAAATAAAATTGTTTCGACAAATTTTTTTCTTCTTTTGTATATGATGCATATAATGTATGCAGTTGCAAATTAATCATTGCTTTTACAAAAGAGATATATCTTGCTCATTTACTAATTTTTAAAAAATCTGTTTCCTTTGTTTTCGTTCTTTTGGGAATTCTTTTTTTCTAGCTAAGTGATATTTTAAACTACTTATTATATATCACAATCAAAAATTTTGCGATTTCAGTGGAGGCTGTTATAATGATTGCTCTTCTTCTATTATCACATTGTCGGAAACAGACGTAAATGTTATAGCTTTCTTCTCAACAGATCGGGATTGTCCCATAATATTCTTCTATTTACGAAGCGCTTCTTTATTAGAATTTTTTCTTTTTCTATCCATATTTTTGGAAATATATCCATTTGACATATATTCTAGCTTTTTTCACTGAAGAATATAAATTTCTTGTAAACTGTACGGTCAGTTTAAATGAAACTTTACGAGAACAAACTTAAGTGTTTCCTTTATAATTATAATTTTTAAATTACTATCTTATACGCACATGTGTCTTAATAATTTAAAAAAGAATAATTACAGAATAAGATTATACCTTCAATTTGTAATGTATAATAAAATTCTATAAATTTAGAATTAAATATCATCAAAATGGTATGGTAAAAGTCAATGAAATTTTTTCTAGATATTATTGATAATATTAACTTTTGTTAGGAAACAAGACCGTTTATATTAAATAACATTACAATCCGAAGCGCCACTACGGTCTAAGTATTAAGATGTTGAACTAATATATATATTATTCAAACGAATGAATTAATTTCAGAAATAATAATTACGTGTCGATATGGTTGTCGACATTAACGCAATTAATCTGAAATGTAATAATCCCCCCAAAATTCCCCAAATTAATCTTAAAAAACTGTAATAAACTTATTGCGAAAAAATATTGCCTCGGCCGCATATATATATATATATATATATTATTTATATATATCCGGGTTCGACTCCCGGCCGAGGCAATATTTTTTCGCAATAAGTTTATTACAGTTTTTTAAGATTAATTTGGGGAATTTTGGGGGGATTATTACATTTCAGATTAATTGCGTTAATGTCGACAACCATATCGACACGTAATTATTATTTCTGAAATTAATTCATTCGTTTGAATAATATATATATTAGTTCAACATCTTAATACTTAGACCGTAGTGGCGCTTCGGATTGTAATGTTAATTAACTTTTGTATTACATGTATATAGACTTGTCTTATATTTCATCAAACACAAGAATCTCCTTAATTATCGTGCTGTATCATTGCTTTGATTGTCTTTTAATTATTGTTTTTGACTGAATCTCGAATTTAAAAAATTTTTTATATTTTTATAGATTGTAATGTTTTTATTTTATTGTATTAGTATGATAGGAAATACTAATCTACAAAAATGATCCTCTTCTACCCTTCGTAGGATTGTGCGAAGACCATTTTATTCCAGACTCATTTAATCCTAAAAGTATAAATAAAAGATTAAAACGGAATGCAGTACCAATTCATATGATTTCAGGGCTGATAAAAAAATTTTTGCATGTACATTAAATGATCATCTTACAACTTTTATTTTGTCATTTTAAAAATATTTAGTAACATATAAAATTAACAATAAGTATGTATAATGATATAAGATATTGTTAGTAATCTTTTTATTCCATTATTTTAATTGGTTTACATATTATTATGAATAAACTGTCTATTGACTAGGAAGCAGCGCGAGAATCTCCTTAATGTGCATTTAATACATTAGAGTAAACAAATTATATTACAATATGCTACAGAAAAATAAATAAGATTCAATATTAAAAATTAAAAGTATGTAAAAAGGCTGTGGGAATCGACGCTGTTAACAGTGTAATTATCATGTATTTTATGTAGTTATTATATAAAATTGGCTCTCGCAAAGTCTATTAAGCATAGTATTAACATTTAAGTAAACGTTTCAACTTAACTTTGAGTCATCTTGAACTGTTTTGAGTTGAGAGTAATCCATCCACAAGCTCTGACCTGTGATTATACGCGCGCTCACACACATAATCTAATATGATTTTCACGATTAATGTTTATTGATTTTTATTGCACAGATTGTTATGTTAATAGCATAAATAATTATTAATAAAATTTTTAGAATTATTAGGTCTAACAGTTTCATACTTGAGAAACAAAGTATTTTGTGTTTTTTTACAATAAAAAAAATTATAATATTTAATTAATTTTTTTATTCTCATATTTTAATATTTTTAGATGAGTAAAATCATTATTATAAATTACGGAAATAAGAGATTTGTCCTTTTTAGCTCAATCTGGAGACACGGTAGTGTCTCTCGGCGCAGGAACAGCGACATTGTCATCTACTTTACGTGAGTCTATTAAGAGAAGGTGATACTCCAGTTACATTTTACACGATAATTTGATTTACTTGATTAATAATGAATATTTAAGTTTAAAACTTGACAATTACATTTAATAAAATGTTGTTGAATCGATTCTGGACTCAAAATTACGAAATATTTATTACTTAGGACACTATAAAATATATTAATAAAAATGTGACATCGTATAATGGTGAATCGAAGAGAATGGATGATAATGTGGCCTTTCATAAAAAAAAACTAATCTTAAAAAGTTAGTTTTGTTTAGAAAACAGTAGTTTG
>NW_011626987.1:7121-21199 GCF_000204515.1 Acromyrmex echinatior
TATATATATTTATTTTCATGCGAGGAGACGTTTGGATGAACCGGAAGAAATAACAGGGGCGACTTACTGGTTAGCTGGTGAGTCCACGAGATCTCGGGTAGCTATCGGTTGAAATAAACGAGGAAGTCCGCTGTTCACGGAGAGCGCCAGAAGGGCAGAATGCCTGATCGCAATGATGGTTGCTGCCCACAATTTATCCTTTTTCTATTTGTACTTGCGTAAAAAACTGGCGTGACTATCGCGGGTTCTGGTAGGCTGATTTCCGCACTGACCGCAGTTGATCCCGACAATAGTTTGCATCTACGAACTTACGTGGTTCTTCACTGACGTGAACTGTACTAACGTGAACCGGGTGAGTTTGACTTTTGATACTCTGCGCTTCCGCCGGATCTCTATTTATACCCCGAAAGAAGTTGTGCCCTTTGTCTAGAATGCAATAATTAATTGCAATGTCACGCGAGATTTACGATTTTTATAGCGTCCTATCGTTGTTAATCTAAAGTGCATTGTTAGAGAAGTTTCGAGAAAAAAAGAAGTGATTTACGTTTTTCTTTAAAGGAGCAATTGCTCCAGACGTATGATGAATTCTGTTATCCTCACGGAAAATATGGCTAGGTAAATAGATGATCACCTTATCCAACTAGTGCAACCAACTAGTTTTGCGTGCAGGGCAACCCTTGTCAGTCGCGAGTCTGATCTTAGATAACGCTACCGTGGGAAGTTATCCCATGCGTTTTATAATTTTTTAAGCGCGACGTGGCGCCTGTTTTTCTAAGATGAAATTGTTGATCAGTCTGGAACGATAAAGCTTGGATTTTTATTATTGCGTGACTTCGATGCATTTATAATGTCTTTTGCAGTCATGTCACTTTTCGGGCCTAAGGCATTAAGGTTGTTATTTTTTCCGAGTTGATTGGAATTTACGAGTTTTCGTGGAGCTTGTCCGGTCCCTCTTTTCAGTTCTGTCAGACCGTTATCAGAAGATTCCGCTCGCAGACGCCAATCATAGTCGCGACGTGGAGCCGAAGAAAAGAATCGTGGCGTCTGTAGGACGTGACATATTACATTGAGTTTATATATCAAGTTTATAAATCTTCAATTTTTCAAACAATTTTCCGATAATTCAGTTAACATAATTCCAATTTTTAAAACCATTTTCTCATTTTCAATATAATTTTACAATCAATGGAATCGACATTGATTAGATGTCGTCTGGATGTCCGAATAAGATGTCCTACGAACGTCCAAAGGACATCCATTGTTGTGTGGATAGATGTTGATATGAATTCAATAGTGGAGATGAAATTATCATAAGAAATTTTAGTATTACTTTCAATTCATCTCCACCTCTTTTCTATGCTAGTATTGCAAAATCAAGGGAGATGTTCGTGAACATCGACACTACATCTAAAGAGATCAAGTCATCAGTACTATTGATTTTTTTTCCAGACAGAGATTTATGTACTTCAAAACTCTTCTTAACATGTTCATTATTAAAAGTTACACTATTTGCAATGATATGATGTATAAATTTAGCAAGAGAACACAAAAAAAACTGTGTTAATTGATAATACAATTATTCTACATGACAATTCTAATTTGTGTATTTTAGGTAAACTATATGTTTTTGGTAGAATCGAGTCACTAGAATATAAAGAAAAATGTTTTTTTTTTAGAAATAAAGTTATTTTGAAGGATAAAAATAAAGAAATGCAATATAGTAAAAATAAATGCAATAAAATTAATTGCAAGGACTGTGATGTATCCTACGTTGGCCAAACAAAAAGACAATTAAAAACAAGAATCAATGAATACATTAATAATATTATAATAAGATCTCATCAATAATATTAATCTCAGAGCATATTTTGAATTTTAATTATTTTTTTAATTGAAATAAATGTTATTGGGAGTACAAATTAGTTCGGTCCGTTTTCCAAAAGATGACTCCGGCTGTTGTGAATGGTTCATAGTGACAGCTGATTTTGACGTTTTCAGAGAGGTTAGACATCTGCTAATAATATTCAGTTTATATCGCTTTGAGTTTCATACAAAAATCTTGATTTTTACTGTGTTTGAAATGTCGAATTTTGTGTTAACCAAGCAACATTTGCGGGAGGTTCTAATTTTCTGCTTTAATTGGAAGAAAAGTGCAGCTGAAGCCCATCGAATGTTTGTCGAAGTTTATGGTGACACTGCTCCAACTGATGTAGGGAATGGTTTCGACGTTTCAAGGATGGAGATTTCAGCGTTGAAGACAAATCTCTGGACAGCCAAAAAAATTCGAAGACAAAGAATTAGAGGCATTACTCGAAGAAGATCAGAGTCAAACGCAAGAGGAGCTTGCAGAATCATTGGGAGTAACTCAACAAGCTGTTTCTGCACGATTGAGAGCCATGGGAATAATTCAAAAACAATTGAGTGCCTTATGAACTGAAATCGAGAGACGTTGAAAGGCGATTTTTCACTTGCGAACAGCTGATTCAAAGACAACAAAGAAAAAGTTTTTTTCATCGGATTGTGACTGGAGAAGTGGATATTCTACGACAACCCCAAGAAGAAAAAATATGCTAAGCCCGGTCAATCGTTGCCATCAACCTCAACATCAACACCAAAGCCGAACATTCATAGTTCGAAGATCATGCTCTGTATCTGGTGAGATCAAAAGGGTGTTGTTTACTATGAGCTGCTGAAACCTGGCAATTCTATTACGGGCGATCGGTATCACCCAATTGCTACAATTGATTCGTTTAAGCCGTGTATTGCGAGAAAAATGATCGGAATACGAGTAAAGACAGATAAAGTTATTTTTTTTTCATGACAACGCTCGGCCTCATGTCGCAAAAGTCGTAAAAAAATATTTGGAAACGCTCAAATGGGATGTTTTACCGCACCCGCCGTATTCTCCGAACATTGCTTCTTCTGATTACTGGTTGTTCCGAAGGATGCAGCACGTCACCGGTTGACTTTTTTCGCAGAAATCGAAAATTGGCTCCAAAATTGGATTGCCTTCAAAGACGAGTCATTTTTTCGAGATGGAATTCGAAAATTGCCTGAGAGATGGGAAAAAGTAGTAATCAGCGAACAATATTTTAATTAATCTGTTCATTCATTTTGTTTTGAAATAAATGCATTTTTGAACACAAAAAAACGGACCAAATTAATTTGTACTCCCCTAAAATCATCAACTCTGAACAGAATTAAAAGGTTTATTTCTGAAATGCTTAGCATTAAAGACAAGAAAAAAGCATTGACTTACGAAAAGATAACGAAAGATAATTCCTATGTTTATTAAAATCGGTTTCAAAATAAGTACGTATTAAAGTTTTTGACCTTATTAGATTTTAATAATATCATCGATGTATCTTTCGCATCTGTCTGATAGCGCTCGATATAGCATGAACTTTTATTATTATCGGAGAAGAATATTCTTTGTAAGTTTTATAATTGTTTTAATTTCACTTAGTTTTTCACAATTCTTATATCATGATTGATTTTATCTTTTTATACATATTGAGATATATCTAAGTCAACCTTTGACTACACACATAATTTTATATAATTGACTCTGCTCTTTGTCGCCGTCCAACGAAGAAATAGTCTTTGATAACTTTTAGATGTTTTATATGTTATTTATTGCGACATGACTATATATGTTGTAATTTTATTTAATTTGAAGTTTATTTAACATTATGTATTAATTTAAAAATTATGTATTAATTTAAAAATTTTGTGATTTCAATTGGCTGAAGACTTAGTACAGTCGAAATGTTCCATCCTTATGACATCCAATACTAATTTGTAAAGTAATATAAAATGTTATACTATTTTAAATTAAGATCTTTCTTTATCCGTTTTTTTACCTAACTTTTTAGTTTTTGTGTTTCAATATCGAATGGATTGCACTTTTGTCTTTTAATATTTTATGTCTTTTAATATTTTATTAACAATTTTTATCATTTGCTGTTTTTCTGTAAAGTTGACAATAAATTAGTAAAAAGTTATTGAAAACTATTAGGTGTTGGAATTAATTCGTAACGTTTTACAAGTGATGGGAAGTACTTTCATTAATGTATTTTTTAATGCTCATGTGAAATAAATAACATTCTTTCATTAAAAACGCTACGAATTAATTCCAACACCTAATAATATTCGGCGCACTGAAAAAAAAATTGATACGGACAAAATTTTTATGGTTGATTTATTTAATAGTTGATTTAATCATTATTTAGTTGCGCTTGCGGATATATGTAATTTGTTTATGTCAACCATCTAAGTTGAAATAACTAAAATAACTTAATTAAATTATTTTGACAAAAATATTAATAGAATTTATTTAATTTTGCGTGGCATTTAGTTACTTTCGTAATATATTTATTTAAATTCCGAGTATTGAATAACTGAACAGTGCCGTGATAAATATTATGTATATTCAAATGGTAAAGTTAGATATAACAAAATTTTTATTAAAATAAACAACAGATTTCATCAATTTTAATATTTAAAAATAACAAGAAGTTTTGTTTATCTCCAAAAACTTTTTATTGGATAAACCAAATACGATCAAAAATTAACTAAATTAATTATTTATTAAAATTTTTAAGTTAAATAAAAACTCGGTTGATTCATACATAATTTAGTTAAAATTAAATATTATTTTTCTCTAAAAAAATGCTTAAATATCACATCATTATATAATATTTCCTTCAACTAAATAAAACTGATAAATTCCAATTTTTAAAAATAACAACAAATTTTGTATTATCTTCAAAAACGTTTTGATGAATGAATCAAGCGTGACTAAAAATCAAGTAAATGAATTGTTCGTAAAAATTTCTTGGTTAAATAAGTCAGTTAATTTATACATGATTTAGTAATATTATTTTTTTCTATAAGAAAACATTAAATATTACATTATTATATAACATAATTGCTTGATGTGTTCCTTTCAACTAAATGAAATTACAACTTAATCATTTAAATTTGATTCAATTTTGGCCACTATATACGTAAGTATATAAATTCGAATTATAAGGGTCACATACAAAATGACATAAGCATAAGCATAGCATAAGATTGCTGGACCAATGATCATCCGACAAAAATACGCCATATTAATTTACATAAGATGTTTATTGGTCCAACAGTCTTATCCAAGCAGAACAACAAGTCATGATAATGTTAAAACAATATTAAAATAAATCAGAAATGATTGAAAAATGAATTTTAATGATTGTTTTGGAATCATTTTGACATCATTTTGATATCATAATGACTTGTTGTGATATGCTATACTTATGCAGCTTATGTCATTTAATGTGACCCTATCTATCCAAATTTGCATAGGTGCAACGTATGCATAAAGGAAATTATCCAATTTTAAGTGCATCTTTATAACAGAAATGCAATTGGATAATTTCTTTTTATGCAAACATTTATATAGATATACAAGTTTGGATATACTCTAAGGATCTGTGTGTACAACGTATATGAAAAAACAGTTTGGTAACAGCTACAAAATTTTTGTTAAAATAAGTTCAAGTGTTTAGTTAATATAATCAAACATAATTTTATTCTTACAAAAATGTATTACTAAACAGGTTCACTGTTTGATGATACTAAATTTTTGTAAATTTTTGATAAAATTATAATGATTTTATTATATTAACGAAACATTTGATTGAATCTACCCAAGTGGCACACAATACTTACAAAGCATGAACAAATAATTACTTCTTTTAGCACTTTGCAAGCGCTACTATGTTACTTGAGTAGCATAAATTTCGTAGCTGTTTGATTAGAAACAAAGTTTTTTTTTGTTGTTCAATGTGATTAAAAAGGCATACCCCATGAGCGCAAAATGTTAGTAGCGAAATATTTATATTTTAGTAGATTACCTAATTATAGAATAAAAACAATACAATAAAATAGACGTTTCGGCCTTATATCAGGCTATCTTCAGTATTATAAAATTAATATGTGTGTTAATATTATAACTTTCATACATGTTGAGAACACCTAATTTCGAATAAATTTTATTCACGTTATAATAATGAGATAAAATATTTTACACGCTCGATTACAATTATATTTTCGAAGCGCTTGACGCTTAGGTTGTTGTTATAAATTTTTTTTTTTTTTAGTTCATAAAATCATATCAAATACTCCAGATGCCAATTGTCGTTTTTTTGTCACAACAGTTAGTCGAACTTATTGAAACACATAATTTCCAGATTCAATGTGTTAACAATAAGTTGAGTTGTGGAATCCAAGACTTGGAAAATTGTATTGAACTGCTCAAGAGTCGAAAATAAAATATCAAATGTTTTGTTAATTTATATTTTGTTATTTTGGGCATTAATTTCAAAACAGTCTAAATAGCGTGCGATTATAGCTCAGCGTCAGCGTGTAAGGTTACCATCTCAGAGGTCTTAGGTTCGAATCCCGTTGATACTGTGTATGCGTTTTCAAAAATTATAAAATATACAATGTAATTATATAATTAATAAATTGTATAAAAAAACATTAATTCCATAAATCTATACAAAAATAATAAAAATATACAAAAAATGCATTTAAAATATTTGCATTAAAAAATTTTTTTTTCAATCATGGAATTGCTACCATCAACAAATTATTTAGTTCCCATTATTTTGTAGAATAATAAAATGTAAAACTATTCTATTAATGAACGTGCTGATCGTATATTTCAATTGTTTAATAAGATAATTATTTATAATTTTATCAGGTATTTAGTTACTTTTATTTTATACTTTTGTGAATGTTTCATGTGTTTTCTCAAACAAAAATTGAGTTGTTTTAACTCAATGTAGAATTTTTTTAACAAAATATTTCTGTTAATAAAATAAATATCGGTTTGCTCTATGAAAATTTTCTGTCAAAATGATAAGCTGTGCGAATGCATCAATCATTTAAATTATTCGTTAAATATATAGTAAATACATGAAATACTGTATATTGAAGTCATTCAACAAAGTTTTTATTTGAATATATTGTATATATTGAAGCTTATATATCGAATATATATTTTGTTATTTCGACTTCATCTTTCGATATATTCGACTTCATATATTTAGACTTTATATATTTAGTTCCAGAGACAAAATTTTGGTTGCTTTATGTTTTTGTGAATATAAATTTTAACTTTATTTTAATTTAAAAAAAATTGAATTTGCATTTATCAAACTATATACATTGCTGTTTCAAGTAAGTTTTCCTTTGAATGCAAAGTGATTTTATTGCTTGAAATCAACATTTATTTGAGACAAAGAGATTTATTTATATTTAAGAGAAACAAATTCTCATATCAAAAAAATATTGCGTTACAGAATCTATGTTTTCACTCTTAATTTTAACAAAATTTGAATAAATATTATAAAGGACATATAAGAGTCAAATAATTATTTAAAAGTGTAGATGTCACATTAATAAGAATAAAATTTAATTGAAAGACAAGATAAATATACGTATAGATGTTACATGTTTCGACTTTTTATTAAGCCATTTTCAGATGATCCTTAACATCCTGCAATTCTCTTAATTTTGTTGATTTAAATAGTGATTTGTTTTTAATAGTAATAAATTATTTTGTTATATTTATATTACACACATATTTATTTGTACGTATTGAACTAAATAATTTAGTTACATAAAACAAATGTCGCGTTATTCAAATTTTTTTTCAGTGCGATTTTTAATAATTAATATCTTGTTGTAATTATTGCGAAAATTGTAAAATGAGTCATTATTAACTCATTATCCGTTTAGTCCGCTCTACCCCGAGAATTTTATCATGACTTATCAAACACCCTGTGTGTGTATATGTGTGTGTGTGTGTGTGTGTGTGTGTGTGTGTGTGTGTGTGTGTGTGTGTGTGTATAATTTTATACAATTTTATATAATTATATATGATTATATATGAAATATTTTTTCTCTTCGGGTATTTTATATTTAAAGTAGCTAATATTACTAATATCGTAGATATATTAAATAAAACGAGGATTGAGGGAATAGTAATCTGGATTGATTTTTATTAGACAAGATTCTATAATTATATCTATGAGTATGTGATACTTCTATATAATATGAAATAAAATGCTTATTTATTCAAGAAAAAATTCAATAATTAATATTGTATGATAAAGAAAGTAGATAAAGAAAAATACCATTATATAAAAAAGCCATTATATATTTTTTGATATTTACAAAGTTTATTTTTTAGTAATTTATCGTTCAAGAAATACTATAATTTGAACAAATTTTTCAATAACAATCAGATATAATATAAATTAAAGAATTTTCCTAAGAAAATTAAGCTATTTAAATTGAAGCTACATTTAAACTTACCTGAATTTATGTTAAATATCTATATAAGTATTTAAAGTAAAGCAATATAAATAAATAGAAGCGTTACGAATCAGATTGAAAATAAATTCAGAACATTTAATATTCAGAAAATAAATATAAAGAAGTACAATAACAAATATTTTGAACGTTTAAACGCAATAGTTATTAAATCCAATAGAAGCAATAATGCGATACTACAGTAGAGAACAAGTATCTTAGATAATATCAGATAGTATTATTGATATTAATATAATATCGCTGTCTGATATTGTCTAAGATACTTGTTTTGAACTTAACTGCGTTTTTTTTATCATTTGACTCACAACAGTTTGACTGAATAAAATTAATTACACAAAGAAGAAAACGAAATTATCATTAGTGGAGAATCACAGAATACTAAGCGATTTTAACTTCTAACATCACAAGTTTCAATGGACCACACGCATCTAAGGACGAAGGAATACAGGAACATCCGATATGTGTCAGCAATAATTTAAATTTTAATACTTGACAATTTATGTAATATTTCAATTTTTTAAATTTATTTTAACATTGAGAATGACTCGATTGGCGTCGAAACGTTTGTTATTGTACTTCTTTATATTTATTTTCTGAATATTAAATGTTTTTAATTTATTTTCTGGCTCGCAATCCTTTTATTTATTTATATTGATTTATTCTGATTGAGCCATATTATTATTTTATATTTAAAGTAAATTCTTAAAATATTGAGAATGAATTTTATATAGGATGTTCCGTCGTGACACCAACAAGTTTTGCAATTTTTCTTGGGAACAAAAATATACAAGAATTGTTTTGCTTAGAATGGTCATCGATTTCATTTCGTATAAGAACATTTCGTATAAGAATTTACGCGCCCGCCCCCACACACACACACATATACATACATATGTGTAAAATATAAATATATTTAAATAAATATTATATATATGAAGTAAGAATAAAATTTGAAATGCATTTAAAAATATACAGTATTTAAAGATTTATATTATAAATTCGTTAAAGGTACATTCTCGTGTAAAATTTTCAAAAAATCGATCTTTTCAATGCATATTTTGATTGTATATAACATTTCAAGTATACCAACAATACACTGGCAAAATTTCAAAAAAAAAATTTAAAAAATTAACGATTCTACAAAAATTTATTTATTTTTAGAAATTTTAGAAAGAAATTCGAAGAATTAACGATTCTAAAGCCAAAAGTTCTTTTTTTCAGCCAAATGTTTGAGGAAGACTTACTTTATGGATCAGGAATCGCTGATTAACGGCAAATAGTTTAATTATTATTTTATTTTTTAAAATCTGTAAAAAAAACTTTAAACGCGTTTTGTTAGAAACGTTGTTTGTTTTTTTGGGCGGTTAATACGCTTTCGGAAAAACTAACCGACTGATTTTAAAAATTCTTGCAGCGTTGTATTCGTATTGAGTAGCTATTACGTAAATTAGAATAAACCGGTTTCACTAAAAATTTAATTTTTATCCAATTTTTTTGAGTAAAAAAAAGCATTTGTTCGCATCCCTTTCTAAAAGCACGTGTTATAAACTCACAAATTTTCAATAATTTTCAATAATTCTAGTTTACGCAATAGTCACGCAAATAAACTTTAAAAGAAAAGAAAAAGTTCTATAATTTCTGATTATTGGTTCTTAAGATATGCCAACTGTTTGATCATTTCATTTTTTCAATTTTGCGCCTCTCAATTTCTTGAAATGAATTTTTTGAAATGAAAATACTGCTGTAAAAATTTTTTTCATATATTGACATGTGTCAATAAATATATAAAAAATTAGAATCGTATGTCTAATAGTTCTCTTTAAGAAAAATTTCGAAAAAGATTTATTTTAGACTTATTTTTAATGTGGTTATACGAGAATGTTCCCTTAATTTAAAATGAGATTTATATATATCTTAAAATTTTTTATACACATCTCTGTCATTTCTCTAGAAGATTTGCTCAATTTACTCATAATTGTGTAAATAGATACAATTCATAATTAAACTTGAATGCAATAGACGATTCATAAGCAAACCTTCAGCATTATATAGACTCTTCAATTGCTATATTCCTTCGAGATTCGCATATCAGCTGGTACGGCAGGTTTCCATTCGCTTCCACTTAAAATGAGGACACGTCGGAAGAGAGCTGGCAACTTTCAATAGAACATCCTTTCCTCTTTTCCTGTTTCTTTTTTCCTCCTCTACCTTTCTCTGTCATTGTACTTCTTCCTCTTTGCTCTTTATATCTCTTTCTATCTCTTTCTCTAGCATAGTAGTTGCGTGACGACATTGCTGTGTCAAGTGCACTCTCGTCGAGCCTATGTAATTTATGATCCGCTATTTTTGCAGTATATTTAGGTCAATTATTCCAGCAGTAGCGGCGGTCAACTATGAAGAAGACTGGGAGAAAAGCTACGTTCAAAGATGCCATTTTTATTTTTCAATGAACCGATAATGTTAATATTGTCGAAATCAAGAAAGGAGAAGAAGCGAGAAGTATATTGATTAAAGAAAAATAAATTATTGCATTATATATGAAGAGACAATACACTACTTATCAATTTGTATAGATAAATAAAATTTTAATTGAAATGGATGCAAATGTATCATTAATGTAATAATTTTATTTTAACTTTTTATTTACAATTTAACTTTCACGATAATATTTTTCTCACTATTGTTTAATTATTGTAGAACAATTTTTGGCGATGAAAAATCTCTGCGTGATCTAATTCCAATAATTTACTTTTCATATATTGTATATATATATATATACACACACATATATATATATATACATATCGCAAAATATGTAGAATAAAAAAGAATTATATTATAACTACATTAATACCGATTTTATGTAAAAAAAAATGTTAAAAAAAAAGAGAACGAGAGAAGAGAGAGAGAGAGAGAGAGAGAGAGAGAGAGAGAATGGTAAGTACAGTTTTTTTATACAATACAATTCAATATATAACATACGTATATATCCTTTAAGTTACAAATTAGAAAAATGCTTTATTTCCGTAAAATTTGCAGTTTACCTTTTGAATAAATTGTCATCACAGTAACATGATTTAAACAAGAATTTATACAATTATGCAATGATTTAATTGTAAATATTGAAAAGGTAAACACATTACATATACGTAAATAAACGATACTGTATAATCGATGTCATTAAATACAAATTTAGATTTACACATAATATACTACTACGATTACTTATGGAATGTATTAATAAAAATCAACAGGTGGTTCGCAAAAGTAATAAAGAGAAACAATTTTTATTAAAATAGTAGATAATATGTTATTTTATTATATGTTATTTTATTATGTTATTTTACATGTATATCATCGATTGTCTTAAATACGCCTCATGTGTATATTTTGTTGGATATAATAAGAGATAGAAAAATGTAAGATTGATGTGATAAAAAAAACTGCATTTTCTTCCTCTTTGTTATTCTTTCTCTCTCTAATTAAATAACGTAGACATATATTACAATAATGTGCTACAAAGTTGTCTTATTAGAGGATTGTATAGGGAAACTATTGATGAATTTTGTTGCACCTGTTGTCTGAGCAGAAACGTTATAACCATTTGTTTTACTATAGATACAAGTGCAGTAAAATTGTTATTTTCCAATAGTTTTGAAAAATTTCTATTTAAATAAAAAATTTTACATATATGAATATGTACCTACGAGAAAGAATACGTATCTCGTTTATGTGGTAAATTATCGCATCACGTAACGATGTCAAGCATGTAAATCGCATACAGGCGTCTATTGAATATAAGTAGAATTCTCGACGCTAAGGTTGGCCAAGGGCAAATCTCACAGAATTCGAAAGATCAATGATGAGTTGGCCTTGTATTCTACCATTCTCAATATAATGAAAATTTCTCGCATTTTCGAGCGTTTGTATCGGTATTAATGCAATTTCGTAGACGCGCATAAAATCTCATAAAATCTCATCAACTTCTCATAAATTCAATCAACTTCTCATTAATAAATTGAAATGTTGTCGTCAGAACCTCACATCAATTAAAAATGTTTTTTATAGATAATAATTTACAATGTTATTTTGTACGTATACGTTATTTTATACGTATTTTATACATTTCCATGTACAGGGGAGTCAAATAGTTTGCATGGGCATTCTGTTTAAACAATTTAATAAGCCTAAAACGCAAAAATAAAAAATGCTTAAGTCATAAAGAGACTGTTGCATTAAATATTTTGTATTATTTTTATCAAATATTCTATTTTTTGTTTATAAATTATTTATGTTGCAATTTAATTTACAGCATATTAGTAACTTAATAAAAATATTGAGATGTAAAGAGTATTGTTAAACTTACTCCTTTTTCTTATAAATAAATATATATATATATATATTCTGTGTGCTTATATTTATTTCCAAATGAGGTACACACAGGTACGATAAATTATTTATTAATTTTATCATGTTTCACTTTAGTACTTCGAATTTGAGAGTTTCTTTGGAATATGATTTTTTTTTAGAGAGTTACTAAATAAATTCTTTGAATAATTTATGAGAATGTAGTGAGAATCGCTTCCGTCATATATCACCTCGCGTCTGTAAAATGTTCTACATCATTAAAAAAAGTTTAAGACGTTCTGTCGTCCTATAAAAAATTTATATACTGTTAAAATTCTGCTTATGTCACGAAACGTTACTTAAAAATTTCGTTGCTGATATTCTTGTATATTTTTTTAAGCAAGTGTACAAGTAATACCATAATTTTCGTAATTTGTCAAAGGGATTACTTTAACAAATTACGAGAATTACGTAAGTTCAATACACGTAATTTACATCGTGTATGCTAAAGCCTCTTAAAACGTAACTATCCAAGTAGAACAAAAACTATTGAAAAAACATTTTTCCGTAACGTTGAATAACAGTTACAGATAAATGTTTTTAATAAATTATAAGTGTCCGTGTAGGAAACGTTATATATAACGATTAATTAAATGTTTATGAAACCAGTATAAAAACTATTATAAGACTCTTTCTTTTTACTGTAAAAGAACCATTTTAAAACGTTTACAAATTTAGCTAACGTTTTTACAATATCTATATAATCTATTTTTATAATCCCGCACAGCATTTTAGATTTCAAATACATAGCAAATATATGAAATTTGAAATGTTGCTATATAGCAGATACATATGCAATACATATGAATTATAGATAACCAAATCCATATTTATTACTAATGAATATCCGCTTATAGATACATAATTTACTTACACATCAGATACATGAAATTTGCAATGTTAGAGCTATATAGCAGATTCATAGCAATACGTATAAATCATGTATCAGATACGTATTTAATATCGATGAATTTTCATGGCTTAGATACATAATTTACATACTAAATACATATACATATAGCAATATGTATTCTTTCTATATTAAATACGTAAATTATATATTTGATACGTATTCCTAATATTACAAATACGCGTTTAAAATGTATTATGTACATATATAATATTATATAAGCCACTTACAGGCCAAAGTAATTCTATTTTTTGAATTTAAAAAAATTGTAATGCCAACTTGATTAAAATACTCTGGCTTTAAAATTTTAAGATTTAAAAAATGAAATTAATCATTTTGACCTGTAAACGATTCATATATCCATATATATATATAT
>NW_011626987.1:21236-43466 GCF_000204515.1 Acromyrmex echinatior
AATTTTAAAACTTTATATTTAGACATTTCATATAAAATTTATTATACAAAATGTCACGCAAATTTAGAATATACAATAGTACTTTTTAAACAGTATAGATATACTTGTTAATTTTCAAGAAAATATAACATATTTATTAAAACTATTACTCTTTTAATGAGTATTATAATTATAAAAGGTTTGAATGTTCAATTCATAATAATCAATTTATATTAAGGATTGCATAAACTGTGAAGGAAATGCTGGAGCCCTCTATATTGTTAATAAAAATAGCGTTTTTGACGAATTTATTCCTGTTCAATTTCTTTGTAGTATTTTACAGAATAAAAATTCCTTTTCTGCAATTAAAATATACATGCTAACGTATATTTTAATCGTAGAAAAGATATAAAAATTATTCATTAAAACATAACCTATAACAAAATCAGACATGCACTTATTATACAGCAATTACATTTACCCAATCAGCAGACAATGTTTTTTAAATGTTTTTTAAACATTCATTTTTCATTAATTTTACATTTTTTACGATTCGTTTTCAAAATTCATTAATTTAACGTTTAAAAAAGCCATTATTTTAAATAAAAAATAAATTCAAAATAAATTTATTTTTTATTTAAAATAATGGTTTGAAAAAAATATTTTTAAACATTTTTAGTAAATGTTCATTTCACATTAATTATTTGTTTGAAATAATGGTTTAAAGAAACATTTATTTAATGTTTATTAAATCTTTTTAAACGTTCATATAACGTTTAATAAATGTGTTTTTTGTTATTTATTTACTTAAAATATACGATTTAAAAAAACATTTATTTGACATTTATCTGATGTTTATTATAAATATATAAAAAATATTATTCTCTGAACCTCAAATTAATAAAAAACGGGTTGGAATAATAAAATAATTATGAAAGAGAAGTTAACGCAATATAATTGTGTTAAGTGTACATATATGGACAATAAGAACTGTGTGGTAGTCATAAGTGGCGTGACGGATCAGGTACGAGACTCATAACCCTGAGCTCTCAAGTTTAAAATCCAGTCGCGGTAAATGAAAAAAATTAAAATATAATTTTTAAGATTAAATGAACTTATCAATAACGTTTTCGGCCCGATCGAGTTTGTATTGACCTAAGTTGAAGTAATGATATTTCGTGCTCTCCTATTGGTAGAGCGTGTAATGTCAACCAATAGCGAAGCATTTTCTAACTCAAGTTGGTATAAACCCGGTCGGACCGAAAACTCTATAAGTTCGATCTTAATTATGCCTTGTCTCGTCCGGATGGACGAATATGTAGTCATGTCCTCATGCTCTCATTACCAACGATGTTCTAAAGCTCAAAAGCCGAAAATAGCACTCGCCGCCTCAGCGCTGGCGCCCCCGGCGACGGTCCGTCTATTACTCATTATTTTAAAGACGAAACGAAGCAAATCTTATAGTAAAAGGAGGGGGGAAGGGAGAAGCGCCTGTGCGTTCAGAGTGAGAAAGGTCGAGACAAGGAATAATTAAGATCACTTCACTTAATAAAGTCGTTTAATCTTAAAATTATGCCAAAATCTCGTCCGGATGAATTATGTATCTGTTTAAAGCATGATTTGCGAGTAGATGTGTGTAAGGCCTAATACAAAATCATATAAAATATATGTCGCTAGTGTCAAATAGTCTCTAAAATTTAGAGGTAACGATAAAAAGAAAAGAAGTATTCGCGTATCAAATATAGTCGTTTGATCGGTTAAACCTAACGCAAAATCGTTCTATAACTGCAACCCTGCTTTAGGGAAGCAGAACCGAATTACAAAAACTCTCCGGTGCAATAATCAGGCAGTTATAAAAGTTTGCAAAAACCCGAGACTAACCCGCCGCTCGCTTGATAAGGTCGAGAGAAATCTCTTTCTTGGCGACAGAGAAGTAGAGGCATGTCATAGCTCATGCTATGAGTCAACTAAAAATTCCCGTGCATTCCGCATTCCTCTAGGCCTTTGCGGATCCATTGGCTCATCAATTGGACTCCAACCGCTCTGTGAGATTTTACGCACGAAATGAGTAAAGAATTGCACTCAGGGGGACGCTGTAAATAATGATCTAAAATGGTAACTATGCAAAGATCTGGGCGCTTGGAAAAACGAGGAAAAGTGAGTAGGGCTTGACCTAGAGTAAATATTTTTATTCGATCCGATATCTTAATTATAAATCTATCTTTTTCTCGAAAAATATGTGAGATCTTTATCGCTGCTAGGGTTTGCACTTGCTATACTAAATCCAGAACTAGAAGAAAGATTAATTTTCTTGAAATGACTTCCAGAGACCTAGATTCGTAAGGAAAGATTTCTGCTAATCTTGCGACCATCGGAGCTGGGTCTCAGATGAAATCGTAACGCGCGTTTTGTGACCTAATGACGCTAACCCCTTTATCAAAATGCTTAATTAATGAGTAGCTACCGATTTATCGGAAATGAGAGAGATTGCTGACCGCGTGGTATTAAAAGATAAATAAGAACTCACATTTTTTAATTCTTGTGGTAAAAAAATCAAAGATGGTCCATTCTAGGGGAGAAAGGTGAAATCTGATGCAAAAGTTCCACCAGCCCTTACAAGTCGGGTATACTGGCTAATTGTAGCTGAAAATAGAGAGGTGATCATAACTTCTAGAGCCGCTGGGGAGCAGACTGCAATATTAGTGCTTGCTTGATAGTCTTCCTGCAGTCAGGGAAAAGCTTTTCCACTCCAGATGCTGAGATCTGGAAAGAGACGATAAAAGAGATTTAGATGGGGCCAAAAACAAAAGTTCCGAAGTTAGCAAACGACAAAAGAAGAGGAACCACAGTTGAGACTGCCACTGTGGAATAATCAAAACCCCTGTGGTCTCGTCGTCCCTCGTTATCAATCCTCAGTAAGACATCGAGGAGATTGCTGGCAAAGCATCTTAATGCATGAAAGACCGTCTTTAACTCTAATGCGTTGATGTGAAGATCCTCCGTTGACCACCAGTCGTGAATGTGTCGATCATCACAGGTAGCTCCCCAACCATTTAAAAAAGCGTCGAGAATATTTCACGAGCAAAGAGCTCTGAGCAAATAAGGTTATTTATAATGTTATATTAGGTCGCTTAGGATTTGAGAATACATTGAGCACCACTCAAAATCCTTCTATAAGTAAGAAGCGATAGCCATTTGCTTGGAGTAATCTCCCGAAGTCGATTTCAGAGCTAAATATTTTTCTGTTTCAAATCTTCTGATGTAGAGAGGACTACACTGAACGACTGAAAAAACAGATACCAGCAAGCCAATTAAACTCGCAAAATCCTGGTGCATTGTAATTTTCGCGAAAACCTTCCTGTCAAGGAATAGAGTCTCGCTCTCTTGTCTAATGAAATAGCAATTGATTGCTGGATGGTATTGAACATAAATCCTAAAAATCTACGTCTAGATGACAGCGTGAGTTGAGATTTGTCAAAATTAATAAGAAAACCTGGAGGTAACAGTAAGTCGACCGACGCCTTGATATTTCTTTGGCATTCCTCGGTGGAGGCACCTAAAAATAAAAAATCGTCGAGATATATCACCGAGGGAAAGCCTCTTTCGCGAAGTGATTTCACCGCAAAATCTTTGTAAATATAAAGGGCGGCGAAAGGTTAAGGTGGTAAGATGTAAATTCGTAGACCTTGCTCCTTCACATAAATCAAAGGAATTTCCTGTGTGAATGGTGGAATAGGAATTTCCTGCGTAAGTGGTGGAATAGACACCAACAAGTAGGCATTCTCAAGATCTACTTGTCATCTTGAAATCAGAGAGCATAAAACGGATTATCGTACACCAGTTCTCTAATTTGAAATGTGGAAGGGTAATATACGAATTTAAATCTTTCGGATTCAAGATAATCTCATTCCGACCAATGATTTCTTAATCAGAAAAAAAAAGAAGAGAAATTGATTCGCAGATGGGACGACTTCTTTTACGCCCTTCTGTAGCAAACGCTTGATTTCCCTATTGCAAGTGGTTGCTATGCGTCGTAAAGCATGACTCCCTGAGCGAGAGACGGGAGGAAGGCCAAAAGGAAAAAGAGATAACATAACCTTCCATCCCTTAACACAATTGGGTCTGAGATAATAATCTCCAATGCTCTATAAAAAAAACCAAACGACGATCAGCGACGATCCGACCTCTAATTAATACTGTCTTTGATAACTGGGAGTGGCTATGATTCTTTCCCAAGGCTCGTAGAGGAACGATTGATGCGCAATACACAGCCTCCCATCTCCAAGTCACACACAATTACCTCCGAGTTGGTGCTCCTGGAAACTCTCAGGACGGCAAAACACTACGGTGGCGTAAATGGAATTGATGGTATTAAGGCATCCTGAGGCTGCTGATCCTTTCGATATCCTGATCCCTCCGTTGAAGATTCTTTGATGCCGGGATTGGGGGTGGTGAAGCCTAGGGAAGCCATGGAATTGACAGTATTAAGGCATCCTGGAACTGCTGACCCTTTTGGCACCTTGATCCCTCTGTGGGAGTTCTTTGGTGCTGGAGTCGGGGTCGGCCCATTTTAAGGAAGCCTCATTGACACAGCATAGCCACAAATCGGTGTCGGAAAAGCAAAATGGCTTTTCCGTGGCGAACACGGAATTTGACGGTATTTGACGGGCATCCTGGGGCGGCTGATCCTCTTGGCATCTTGATCCTCCCCTGCTGGAGGTTCTTTGGTGCTCGGGGTTGACTCCTCCTGAGGAGGCAAAGGTGTGGTAAACTAGGTGGGAAACCTCGACGAAGCGTCGAGTGACAACGTTCACCTTCTTCAATAGCATACAAGAAAGACTTTAGGCCGAGTGGGCACAACTACTGGTTCACACAGACTCTAATTGGGCATGGTAACTTCTATGCGAAATTCTCATAATTAGGACTTACTGAAAAGCTAGTTTATGCAAATGCGGAGCTAAAGAGGACACAGTCTGGCACCTTATCTTAAAGTGTTTAGAATTTGAGATGCAAAGAATTGTCTTACGAGACGTAGTTCCTTATAAGTGGAAACTGCCTAAGGCAATACAATTCCTAGTGTCAAACGCCGAAGCATTTCAAACACTCGTCGACTTCTATAAAGAAACTCTATGGATAAAGCAACCTCAAAGAGAGGACTAGATTCTGGGACTCACCAGGACAGGGCCAATGCCCTCAAAGCGGTGTGTGAAGCTTAGTTAAGGGAGATCTGCCCCTCATCACAGGAATACCTTTGACAAAGTAATCCGTACCTCATCACGGTAAATACACGCACCACAGAGCAGTTTAGGGAAACATATAATAACATTCTTATTACAGAATCAGGGCGTGCGAGATGCAAATAAGTGGGCCTCGCCGTGGTTCCCCATGGGCACGAAACGTCTAGAGAACTCAAGACTCGAGGCGCATCGCGGCGAAACTGCTTATTCCTGCAGAAAAACCCTGCAAGCGCTATTGGGTTTTTTCATTGCCCTTCTCGGGGCGGCTTCGTTGAATGGTGGATGGTAGTTATCGCATATACCTTTGTGGGTGAGGTGGCATGTTCATTCCGACTTCGGGTCGGAGCCGACTAACAATAACTGTCTTTGATGGCTGTCGCGCGTGAGCACCGTAGAGCTGAGATTAAGACCTTATTGATCTTAGGTGGGGCAAGAAATGAAAGCTCCTCGTTGAGCTCGTATTTGGCGAGGAGAGATTTTTTGAGATCCACCTTCAGGCCAGCACGCATATCCGCCTTGGTCGTATTAAGGACGATAACCAAGAGGCCACCTCCGCTGTCTGAATTTGATTTCCGAATAATTCATTGACAAGTCGTCCAAAGGAACTGTCTCCTTGTCAACGTCGGGGCCTATTAAGGTCTCCGTGCCCTCTTGGTTGATAAAAGTGACCTTATTTCTTATCTCGGTGTCGAGTAAGATATTTGAAAAGATAGGGACTTTGCAAATGAGAACAGTTAGTTATGTCCCTTCTTTGCCGTATAGGATAACGGGTTGACGAGAGGAGGTCTACTATGCCGCTTCGATCCTTACCTTGAATCGTTTGGTCGTCTGCAAAATTGTCTGGACAAGATCTAGCCTCAAAGAGCATCTCCGTCGAAGATAAGGGGCCTTCGGATGGAAAGCGACCTGTCGACGCTTGCGGAGATTCAGGATTAATCCCCGATTCAAGCTCACATCTCCTTATGCAATTAAGCTGTGATAAAACTTGGCACAGTTTCTCGCGAGAGGACAAACGATGTCTTAAGGATGTTTCGCTCGGTGGACTTGAGGAAAAGTTATATCTAGAACGTAACCTACTGTAACGAGGACCGCTGTCATGCCTGCATTTTTTTTATTTTCTTTCACGTGACAAGCTTCTAGACAATGCCTCTTATGTTTTGGCATATTAGAAAAGAAAGATATTTGTGCAAAATTTGTCACCCAAATATAACAACAACAAAGTAAACATTGCCGGTTCTGTAAGAATAGAAAATATAATGAGTAATAGATGAGTCGCCGCCGGGGGCGCCGGCGCTTAGGCGACGAGCGCCATTTTCGGCGTTTGAGTTTTATGAACACTTGGTAATGTGATCATGAATGTGACATGACTACATAGTCGTCCATCCAGACGAGACTTTGGCATAATTAAAAATTAGAATTAATAAATAAAATTAATTGTCCAATGTTTAGGCACTGTCGATATAAAAATAAATTTAAAAAGTTCTACATTGTTATTTTTTCTAACTGTTAAAATAATTATGACATTAAAAAATCTTTTTTTAATGTTAAAGAAATGTTTCTTCAAGCGTTAAAATAAATATTTCTTTTAATAAAGAAAGGGACTTAACTCATTATTTTTAAAAATGTTTTAAAAAATGATTCGTAAATATTTTTAAAAACATTTTTAAAAACATTGCTGCTGATTAGATAACTGTAAACGATATTCAAATATATAATATATATATATATATAAAATATATAATACATAATAAGAACCTTGGCGGAAAAATTTGACGAAAAACATAAATTGAGACAAAATCTTAGAAATTCTTAATTTTTCATAGGAGATATTTGTACTGGAACGTAAAATGGCGTTGTTTGAAAAACCAAGAAATCTTTTGCTTTAAAACAGTAACATTGCGTGCGTGCGTGCATGTGTATGGAGAGATTTTTTTCTTAGAATTTATCCTGAAAATATGATAGTCGTGAGCTAACGTTTAAAGTAAATTTTTCTCATTCATTAATAAAATTGCAATTAAATATAAAATAAGTTTGATTAATTTTGAGCCTGGTAAAAATCTTTAAAATATTGTACCACAACTATCATATTTTCAGAGTAAATTAAAAAAATTCTTACGTATATGTGTGTGCGTGTGCGTATGTGTGTACGCGCGCGCGCGCGTGTATGTGTAAGTATATGTGTATGGAAAAATTTTGAATAATATTAAAAACGTTTGGTATATCCATTAATGTTGCAAATAAACATGTTTAGAACAGTGTTGTGCAGTATCTAGATATTGCAAAACACTGCTGTACTGTAACCACGTACAAATTTACGTACCTAGGAACTGTATTGAGATACTTTTTTTGTGATACCTATACCCAGGTATCATTTGTTGTGCACCACGTACTTATATTTAGATGCATTTTAGATTGCATTTAGATTGCATTTACCTGCACTATCAATAAGGCAATTTTGCAATGGTCACTAGTTTGTATTACTACATCATACTTATTTTGACATTTCATACGTATTTTGACTTACAACAGTGTTACGTCCTATAGACGCCACGATTTTTTTCTTTCAAAAGAATCGGCTTCACGTCAAGACTATGATTGGCGTCTATGAGACTCGAGTGGAGTCCTCTGATAATGGTCTGACATGACTGAAAAGAGGGACCGGACAAGCCCCGCGAAAACTCGTAAACGCCAATCAACCCGGAAGGAATAACAACTTCAATGCAGGCCCGAAAAGTGATAAGATTGCAAAAGACATTATAAATGCACCGAAGTCACGCAATAATAAAAATCTAAACTTTGTCTCAGACTGATCAACAATTTAATCTTAGGAAAACAGGCGTCACGTCGCGCTTAAAAAAATCATAAAACGCATGGGATAACTTCCGGTAGCGTTATTTAAGATCGGACTCGCGACTGACAATGGTAGCCCTGCACGCAAAACTAGTTGTGCACAGTAACCGTCTATTTACCTAGTCATATTTTCCGCAAGAATAACAGATCGTCATCCGTCTGGAGCAATCTTGTCTTTTTAAAGAAAAACATAAATCATTTATTTTCTTCTCCAAACCTCTCTAAAGATGCACTTTAGATTAACAACGATAGGACGTTATAAAAATCGTAAATCTTGCGTGATACATTGCAACTATTGCATCGTAGACAAAGAGTACTACATCCTTTTCTCGGGATATAAATGAGATCCCGCGGAAGCGCAGAGCATCAGTACGGAAATCAAGCTATCTCGGTTCACGTCAGTGAAAAACGCGCGTTCACGCCAGTTCACGTATTTTTACGCAAGTGCATAAAAAAATTGTGGGCAACAATTATTATTGGGAGTCACTGGCCACTGCGACTGCCCTCCTGGCGCTCTCCCAAGCAGCTAAACAATAAATCGGCTTGCCATTCTATCCGGTTATACACACATTGTATAAAGAACTCCGTATAAGAATACACACACACACACACACACACACACACACACACACATATAACGGAAGGATAAAAATATATGCATGCTGTTATTCGCCTATATATATATATATATGTATATATATATATATATACAAGTATTTATACATGTGTATATACTCATATGCGAGTAACAGATATACATATATTTTTACTCTTTCGTTCGGTTATAATGTAACTCGTATATCAATTAAAAAACGGAGACGAACCTCTTACATCGGAACCGTCCACATAGTTAACAACCGTGCCGCCACAACCGACCGACGACAGCTACCTCGAGATTTCATACTCGCCAGTCTTAGATCAAACACAATCGTTAGACCTCCTTTCTCCCCCTGTCATCAATCCCGCTATCCAAGAAATCCTAAACTATTCCCCTCCTCCTCGAAGAACGATTACCTCTCCCTCCTCTATTAAACCAGCTCCCAACTCCTCCATATCAACCAGATCCCATGCCGATCGATTGGGATCAGCTTTTTAGACTGTATTCTTCCCCTTCCAATGAATGGGATAGTAGATAGAATATATATAGTAGATAGAATAGTTACAGTCTACATTCCTGGAAACTCCATCCCTTACATCGTCCTATATAAGCACCTCATTTCAATGTGCTCCTGCACCTCCTTTCTCGCCTCCAATATTTAATAACTCTATTTTCTCTTTTCACACACACACACACGCACACACACACACACGCGCGCGCGCGCGCGTACACACGCACACCTCCGTGACTAAATTTTAACTCTTTTACCATAAATCGATTGTAATTACATGTATAATGATAAGCTTTTTTTTCTTTTCTTTATATAATATATTTATATAAATATATATATATATGTATTTGATATAACCTAAATTTTTCTTAAATAAATGTAAGTTATTTATATTATAAATGAAGATTGCCAGCTTCGATTTATTTTTACCACCACTTGCATTCCTTTCCCCCTAAGCACCTGAGATCGCACGAGGTCCCGAGTCAAAAGGATTAAGTTTCTTGACCCAAAAAGTAGGACCGAAGTTTGCACTGTCCCTTCGGGACGTTGACCCATATTCCGAGATCGGAAAGGTGCGTACGACTCACAGGTGTTCGCCTCTGCGCGTATACTTGTGTGATTGAATCTAACCGTCCTTCCATACCCTCTCCATTCTCCCTTATTGTCTCCTTGACCAAATTTTCAATGGTTTGGACATAACAAGAACAATCTTGGATTACTACCGATATCTTTAAGTCAATTTATTACATCAAGTCATACAGAGCTATACATTATACATATGTAAATGATAACAAAAAATTTAGGTCGAAATATTTATAATTGCTTTATGTTATCATTATGATACATTCAAGTTATATAAGTTACATAAAAAAATAACAAAGTTACTAATTCCGTTACTTTTATTAACGAATGAGTAACGTAGTTACTTTTTTTTTACTAGTGAGTAACAGTAACGATAACTAAGTCACAATTTTCAGTAACAAGAAGTTTTAAATTATTTTTTCGTTATTCCGTTAATATAGAGTTAATAAGATTAACTATAATAATACTAAAAGAGCGCACGCTATTTAAATTTAGATGATACTGATGTCAGCATGTTAAATGAGCATTCTCTTTCAAAAAATTTTTCATTAAATATAATATCATTCTATCGAGTAGTGCATTGTTAGAAAGACTTTTTAATGCTAATAGACTTATTTTGATGAATTTTTCGACATCGCCTAATAGACGGATAGCCTAATAGACGGTTTTGAAAAAAAAAATTATTATTAAACAAAAATTCAAAATTCAGCGATATAAATTAATTATAGTTAAAGAGTATGTGCTGATGCAAATTAAGATATGTATCAAAACTAAATAAAGCACTAATAAAATATAAAATAAAACAAAAGAATTAATTGAAAACAATTTATTCTTATGTAATTATAATTTACATAAATGTAATCATTTTTGGAAAAGTAACGAAAAAGTAACAATTTTTTTGTTACTAGCAATCCTTTTATTGTTAAATGACATATGTATGCTACTCAAGTAAAACAACATGTTTATAAAATGTTTAGGAATGGTTATTTTTGTGTTAAAACCATTTAAGGTTATTTTAAAAACGTTTTTTATATATAAAACAATGATTAAATAACTATTGTACAAACGCTTTAAAATCGTTGTTCTTTAAAATAAAATATAAATGAAAAGTATAAGTGAGTGGTGAAAAATCGCATTGGAATTATATATCGTATTAATGAAATGAAGACATGAATTTGTTAAGTTACAATGCCTGTGGAGTAGATTATTGCACAAACTTATTTCGCATATGTGAACTAAAATAAGAACAGTTCGGAATCGAGTTCATATCTTTCTATTATTTTGAATCAGCAGTCTAGTTATAAAAGTCTGTGAAATGATGCAATTTTACAAAAAAAAAAGACAAATAGAAGATCTATAAATGTAGAAACGTATGCCACAGTAAAGGAAGTTAAAAATGACCACTTGTTTGTGAGAAAAACAGCAAATGCGTGTAATATTAATTTTATGATTTTCCAACGTTAATTTTAATAATTAATAAAAGAAAAAATTTTTGTAATAATATATTAGGTGTTGGAATTAATTCGTAGCGTTTTACAAGAGATGGCACAAACAGTACACTATTTCGTTGTTACCTATAGTTCTGTATACATTGTAAACATCTATCATAGGACGTCATTTGCCGTACATAACCTTTCTTGAAATCATAAATAACAATACTGTATAATTCATTGAATATGTCAAAATTTGTGCCAGATAAAGTGTTTTTGCGAGGAGTTTTGCTTCATTACTTTAATATGAACAAAAGTGCAGCTGAAGCTCATCGTATTTTAGTGGATGTGTATAGTGAACATGCTCTGGCTGAGCAAACGTGTAGGAAGTGGTTTGCACGTTTTAAAGCTGGTGATTTCGACTTGGATGACAAGGAGCGACCTGGTCAGCCGAAAAAATTTAAAGATAACGATTTGCAGGCACTGCTCAATGAAAACTCATGTCAAACACTTAAAGAATTATCTACGTCATTGGAAGTTGACTTCTCAACAATAGGAAAACGTCTTAACATCAGTGGCAAAGTCCAATATCCATGGCTCAAAGCTCCTGCTCTGTATTTGGTGGGATCAGAAGGGTGTCATATACTACGAACTGCTAAAACCGCATGAAACCGTTACTGGAGATCTCTACCGACGGCAACTGATGCGCTTGAGCCGTGCATTGAAGCAAAAACGGTCGGAATACTTCGAAAGACACGATAAAGTCATCTTGCTGCACGACAATGCTCGCCCACACGTTGCAAAACCGGTAAAAACATACCTGGAAACACTTAAATGGGAAGTGCTACCGCACCCGCCGTATTCTCCTGATATTGCACCTAGCGACTACCACTTGTTTCGATCATTAGCTCATAGCTTGTGCGAGCAGAAGTTCACATCTTACGAAGATTGTACAAAATGGTTCGATTCCTGGATTTCATCTAAAGATGAACAGTTCTTCCGACGCGGTATTCATTCACTGCCCGAAAGATGGTCAAAAGTAGTAGAAAGTGATGGGAAGTACTTTCATTAATGTATTTTTTAATCCTCATGTGAAATAAATAACATTCTTTCATTAAAAAAACGCTACGAATTAATTCCAACACCTAATATTTTATTAATTTTATATTATAAAGTAAATATTTTTTGTGAAGTATTTCGTGATTTGATTTCATTGTAATCTTAAATTTGCTCATATATATATATACACACACACACACACATATTCAAGTGATATTGTAAATGTAACTTGCCCCTCAGTGGGATAAGTTGTTATAATTTATCTACTGATAAAAAAGTTTAATTTTCAGTATTTAAAGACAGATACAAATTAGAAAAAGGTAATTATGTACTTTAGGAGAACCCTCCTAATGACTTTGACCTTAATATATATTGTCAAGGTCATCGCCCTGAATGACCTTGAGGAAGTTTTAGCCGGACGCTACTCGTTAAAAAGTTATAAACAAAAGAAGTTTAAGAAATGACTTCTTCTTTTTACTATATGAAACTAGATTTTCTACTTTAAAGTATAATGCGATTCTTTGCAGGGGGAGAGGGGAAGGTGAGAATCGAAGGTGAGAGTCGTGCGCCTCTGCAGTAGGAGGAGGGAATCGGGGATGAGAGTTGTGCGCCCCTGAAGCAGGGGGGGAGAAGGGGGGGATCGTAGGTGAGAGTTTTGCGTCCCTGAAGCAGAGAAAAAGAGAGGTGAGAGTCAAATGTGAGAGTCGTGCACCCCTATGCAGGAGGAGGGAGGGGAAAGCTTTGTGTGGAAAATCATAAAAGTTGTGAGAAATTGTGGAATATACTAGCAGGAAATCTCGTTTCACATTATAAAAAGAAGAAATTATTCCTTAAACATCTGACAGCTAAAACTTCCTCAAGGTGACTCGGGGCGATGACTTCGACATTATATGTTAAGGTCAAGGTTATTGGGCGAGGGGAGGGGCTCCCCTAAAGTACATAATTATCCAGAAAAAAATTGACTATCTAATTAAAAATGTATTTGAAGCAATGTATAAGTATTAATTAATTTAAATATTAGGTGTACAAATAAGTTTCCGCTGTTTTTAATAAAAAATTAGGCATTTATTGTGAAAGAATGATACATAATGTTTTATTGAAAGTATTGTCCATCGCTAGTCACTACTTTTTCTCATCTTTCTAGTAGCATACGAATACCGCATTGGAAGAACGCTTCATCTTTTGAGGCTATCCAATTATTAATCCAATTTTTGATAACTTCATATGATGTGAAATGCTGCTCAGATAGGCCATGCGCCATCGATCGAAATAGATGGTAATCGGAAGGGGCAATGTCTGGTGAATACGGCGGGTGGGGTAGAACTTCCCAATTGAGTGCTTCCATGTAGGTTTTGACCGGCGCCGCAACATGTGATTGAGCATTATTATGCAGGAGAATAATTTTGTCATGCCTAGGGTAGTAATGGGCGCGTTTTTCCTTGAGTGCTCGACTCAATCTCATCAATTGTGTTCGGTAGAGAGCCCCAGTAACGGTTTCGTTCGGTTTGAGCAACTCATAATACACGACACCAAGCTGATCCCACCAAATACACAACATGAGTTTTTTTTCATGAATATTCGGCTTGGCTGTCGATGTTGAAGCATAGCCAGGTGATCCCTATGATTTCCTCTTCTTTGGTTTATCGTAGTGGATCCATTTTTCATTACCAGTGACTATACGATGTAAAAAACCTTTTTGTTTATGCCTGATAAGCAGCATTTAACATATGGAAAATCGGCGTTCAACGTTTCTCGGCTTCAGTTCATATGGAATCCAATTCCCTTGCTTTTGAATCATTCCCAATGATTTCAAACGATGTGAAATTGCTTGTTGAATCATTCCTAATGTAAGTGTAAGTTCTTTTTGCGTTTGGCACGAATCTTCATTCAATAATGCTTCCAATTTCGTGTCTTCGTACACTTTCGGCCTTCAGTTACGTTCTTTGTCTTCGACGTCAAATTCACTGTTCTTAAATTTTTGAAACCATTCACGACAACTTCTCTCACTTAAGGTAGCCTCACCATATGCTTCTACAAGCAATCGATGATGCAGATTTCTTCAAATTAAAGAAGTAAATCAAAAGTTCCCGCAAATAACGCTTATTCGGCTCAAAATTCGGCATTTTCGCACAAAAAAAAAATATATGATGCTGATACAAAATCGCTAGTATTTCAAGATTATGTTGTTGACAGATGTCCAACCTTACGATATAATGTTTTACATCAGACAATTTTAACCATAGTTTGCTAGTGGCGCCGTCTTTTGTCAAGCGGCGGAAACTTATTTGTACACCTAATATATACATTAGTACGGAAAAATTGTAAATCAAAAATTGTAACAACTTGTCCCGGTTTTCCCTACTTCATGCATTTTGATTACCTTTTTGTGATTATTCTGGGATAAAAAATAATCCCTGTAAAGCAGTAAATTCTGCGTATTTTTTGAGAAAATCGTGATTTTAACTCAGGAAAAATTGTTATATATATGAACATATTTTAAAAACATAATTATATACAATATGTAACAATTATATATAAAATATATATGCCATTTTTTTATATAATTATATAAAATTATATATAATTATATATGAAACTTTTTTCCCGGGAAAGAGCATAACGACGGATCGTTCTCAAACCTTTTTATTCTTTGTTTAAACGTAAATGAAATATTTGAAATTATTTAAAATTAGAAAAACAGATCGATGGACACGAATGTATAAGCATATAATCCGAGTATAGAATCCATATAACGCCAACTGTCCAACTCTGATGCTAACTTTTAAAAATCAAATTAGAAATTAATGGTTACCGATAAAATATAACTAAGTAAAGTTAAAAAGTTAAGAGTCTAAACCTAACTACTCTCTTAAATTAACTTTTTAACTTAACTTTATCTTTTTAACTTAGTATTACCTAACCTTGCAAAAAATATACAGGGTGTTTTAGAAATAGTCAATTGCCAAACTTTAAGAGCATATTCTATTCACTGTAAGGTTTAAAAAAAGTCAAATAAACATGGATTCGGAACCGCTACCTTTCTTTTATTTTTATAAATATTACTTATTACATTGTATATATTTATATAATAATTATATCAATAGATGGATTGGTAGAAAAGGACCCATTGCTTGGCCCGCACGTTCTCCCGATTTGAATCCCTTGGATTTTTATTCATGAGGACATCTTAAAACTCTCGTGTATGATATTTCCGTTGCTACTGTGGAAATACTCCGAAATCGTATTATCTTTGTGAAAAAAATACGAAATACTTCGAACATTTTTGACAATCCATGCGATGTCAATACAATGATCATGAAGCATGCATCGATGCATTTATTTCCAGCAATTTCTGTAATGAAAATATAGATAAAAATAAATAAAAATGTTTATAACTTGGAAAGGAAAAATTTCCGAACCCGTATTTATATGATTTTTTTTTTCATTCTTACAATGAGTGGAATATGCTTTTAAAGTTTGGCCAACTATATCTCAAGCACTCTGTATATTTTATTTTTCATTTAGAAATTGCATCTATTCATTTTATATATTACACATATTATATTCATTCTAATGTAATACTCATAGTGAAATCAAAATTCTACTAAAATAATGTAAAGCTCTAGATAATTTTGGTCGATGTTCATAATCAGTTCTTATTTCAAAAACCATCTTAAGTAGAGAACTCATCGATAGCGATATACCGCTTTATTTTTAGACAATATTTCTTAGACAAAAGGTAAAAATAAAACTTTAAAAGCATAAATACAATCTAAAAAGTGTTTTCCATTAGATAGTATAAGCAGTTTTTATATTACTGTTTACAATTTTGCAATAATTAATTTTTTCGTAAGATAAACAAAAATGAATAAACGACAAAATGGACTCCAAAACTGACACAGTAGACAGTAATGCAACGTCTTCCCATTCTTTTTCTTTTACAGGAATTATCTGTATAAAGTACCTACAAGTGAATGCATATAAGATATTCCAGAATCTTTTCACTTTGTTATAAAATATTTTTATTGAATTATATGCATATTTACTTTATGGTGTTTTGCAAGATGCAAATATGTAACAAGATAGTTTTTCAAAAGTTTTTCCATATATTCCACGATTGTCTTCAGCTCCAACAGAGCTATTTGACACTATAAACATTATAAAGATTAAATTAGCTCATGATCTGTTTTACAGACAGATGTGGCGGTTTACGCTGCATCCCAATTTTTAATTTAAAATCATATTATGAAAAAACTAAGAAAAAAAATAATATAAATAAAACTGATTTAGAAAATTACAAGCATTTAAAATGATGATATTATGAATAATATAGTCACTATTATTTAAACTACGCAATTTACAAAAAAAAAAATTGTAAGAATTTTATTTTTGCATTTGTTACGTCCAGCGGACTCCCGGATCTTTCCTTCCATGGAGATTTGAAATTAGTTAAAATAAAAAGACAGCTGCGAATAAGTTGAGTGTTATAGCCCAGAAAAGACTAAAAATTTTCTTTTCTCACATTACAAACTAAAATGAAGAATCCAGTATCTCCTTGTAAGTCATTTCAAGATAAATTAAAAATCGATGCACGTGCATGAGCGACGGGATCAAAAGGTCGAGTTTGACCCCTGGGACACTGCGGCTAAAACAATAAACAAATGTCATTGAAAGCGTAAGACCGGTGTCAAGATACTTTTTAACAGTCAAGTCGCGGACGATTCTCACGAGTCTGTGATCATCAAATCTAAGAAGCCACACGTTTAGGGGTAGATTCTTGATGGTCTCGTGCCGAGGCTGCGCTTTCTTGACGCACTGCACGTGTATTTTCCCCTAAATATTAAGATCATAAAATTTAGGAGAACACTTTTCCACACTACAGACTCCGTTCAACATCCTTTCCTCCTCCAAAGTCTTGACCAATCCGAAAGCAAAGAAAAATTCTAGTAGTTAATGAAATCTATTCCATCAATCCAAATCGGAGTAATCGGGCACGATTTATAAAAACCGCGGTTCCGCGGCCCTCAGGGTGATTTTTTCTCTGAGTTTTGGGAAGCTATAGTTATCGGAACCTTTGAAAAAGACTTCATCCGATTCTCGAAGCCTTTTTCTCCAGTAGAGTCAGTGCAAAACTATACTATCATCTTAAGATCACGACACCAGGGAAATTAACGAAGCGGACCTGGCGCCCAGTATCCCACAGTTGACGGCACTCTGACGATTTCTCGGGTACTCGATACATCGCCAAGTAGTAAGTCTTGGATTTCGCTGCAGTATACTGGGTGGTCCTTCTTCTTCTTATGTGCTCCCTCTTTAAAGACGACCAAATTTTTAGTGTGTTCACGCAGTTCTTTCGCCCCTCATCATCGTCATCTAGCGGAGATAATAACGCGCGCCGACTTATCGCACGTGTCCGCTCTAACACCGCGGAAAATGCTAGAAAACAATCTTCACTAATTCAAGCAACAGCCTAAGAACAGACTCCGGTCGTTCAGCCTCCAGCCTCGATTCTATCACCGCTATTAGAAATTTCTTACTTCCCTGTTTCCGATCTGTCCCCAGACTTCTTTGATGACATCTTCCCGTCCAGTCCTCCCCCTGTTTCACCATCCCTGATTGAGGAATTTCCCGTCTCGCATATCATCCCCTCAATTCCTCCTATTCAATCTGATGCTTACTTCCTCTCTTCTTTCATAACGCCCATCAGTTGTTGGAATACATGTCCTACTTTATTCCTTCCACTAACGACCAAGTGATAGCATCGCAGGATCCATTTGTTTATTTTCAGTCCCTATACCATTCCTCATTCCCATCGATCCTCTTTCTCTTCAACCATATCAGCTTACACAACTTTAATTTTCCCCTCCTCCTTCCACTCCTCCTTCCACACTCAAAATGAGGTTCGCATTGCACACAATTCTCTTTCAACCCACACACTTATACATACATAAATGCGTACGACCATATATTTCAGAATAGAGAATCGAAGGATTATATTTTTATACTTAAGAAAAATGTATTACTAAATATTGCTTCTATTATAGTACCCTCGTTTATTAATTTGAAAAACCTTTCTTTGTATTTATTGTAAGCTCTTCCGCGGTTATACTTTGCCCTCTCCCCGGTCACTTGGATTAAATACCATGACCAAAAGCCAAGGCATACGGACGTACAGGCACATCTGGCGTTAAAGTGTCCTCCCGGCACACTAACCCAGTTTGGGCCCTTTAAATTAAAAGTACGTCCGATTCGTGTATCCGTTTAATGGAGCACGAGCTGAGGTTTCTACTTCGTCCTCCATTCGACCCCTGGCTCGTTAGGAGCCTCAGGACGAAGCGGAGTATCTCCCGATTTGCGTCGGTCCTTCCCCACGGCTCCCTTGCAGTCCGGAGTCTGGAAACGATCAAATCGATCTAATAATTTGGTTCCTGCGTTCATCCTCTCAGCTCCATGCATGCGGAGCTTGGACGTAACACATTCGTAGAATTCGTTTTTAACTGATTTGATATAAAAACAAGCCATACACAAATTATGAGTTTATACTTCTTTACATAGCTAAATACATCATGATTTTATTATTATTAGTATTAATAACTAAGTATTATAATTAAGTATTATTAGTATTAATAAAGTATTAGTTTCTGAGAAATAAGGGGGTGTCACTTTAGAAGACCTATGTCAATATCAATGACTTTCCTCTAATATCTTAAGACTTAATGCGGCCTTTTGATTCGTGACATCTTAACCATAGTATATTACATTATATAATAGCTTAAAAGCTTGGCACAAAAACTTAAGACGTAAGACTTAAGCAGCAAGGGAGCCCGCACATACCTTCCGTAACAGTAAGCATAAGACGTAAGAATCAGCTAATCACAGTCCAGAATTTTTTTGAACTTTTCTGAATTCTGATTGGCTGATTCTTACGTCTTATGGTTACTATTACGGAAGGTGTGTGCGAACTCACTAAGGAAATCAAAATGTTGGACTCACTACTGCTTACGTTATGATCTTACATATGGTCTTTGTGATTGATCGATTCGCTTACTGCTTAAAAATCTTACGGAAGTACGATCGAAAAATCAAAATACTTTGATCTATCTAAAAATTACACAGAATATTTAAAACGAAACTATGTTAAAATTTCAAACCGAATGACCATATAATTTTTAAAAAAGAAAGAGCTAAAGTTAGACTTTTATGTATGGTCTTATGGCAAATGCATTGAATGACTGATGTATTACATAATTACTTACTTTTAAAATACTTCGATCTACATAAAAAACATATAAATGGTTAGAACAAACCTTTTTTTACATCTTTGTAAGAATTTTAACTCTATTCACCGTGTAATTTATTTGTATACAAGCAAAAAGCTGATGAAAACATGTCTATTTGAGCATCTAAAGAAATATACGCGAAAAATTTGGCAACGCTATTCCGACATTAGGTTAGATTGCGGTTATAGTTTCATCCTATGACACATGTGTGATTGATATGTTTCTTGCTTATAACTTATTGTTATGTTTTTAACTTAAGAAAGTTAGCAACTATTACTACAAAAAATGCAGTAAAATATATTTTTATTAAATATATACTAAAATATATTTAAAAAAAACGATACTAATATATAAATGTATATCTATTAATATATAAATAACATCATCCACTAAATTTATTCAATATATAACTAGAAAAATAATCCTCTTTGTAAATTAATAAATTGATTTATAAAAAGATATTTTTTTTTAAATTCAGTATAGTATTTTTTTTATTGAATACAACACTAATCTTATATTCAATATTAAAATTTTTATTTAACATTATAATAAAAAAATACGCAGATGGTTTTTTTTTAATATTGATATAAATATAAATATGTAATAATATAAATATGTATTAATAATGTAATTTAATATGTTCATAACGTTTCAAATATTAAAACGTAACTTTTATCATATAATTCTTATTATTATATAATTTTTGTCATATAATTCATGATATTAAAATTAAAGCATTTTAGTATAAAATAATTATCAATTAGTTATGAATTAGTTATGAATTTGTTATGTATTAGTTATGAATTAATTATGAATTTTATAACAAAGTATCTTTGTATAACTGTAAAACACGTATTATATATGAAAATAATATTTTAACCTCAATTAATTGTCAATTACTAGTGCGCAAGAAATTTCGAATAGAAATGCCAACCTCATTTTCAGAATGCAACGTTGTCCAGTTAAAGACAATCATCGAACATAAAACATTAAATTATCTGCATTTTCTAATAATAGAATATTAATATTATGAATTATATTAGGTGTACAAATAAGTTTCCGTCGTTTTTTATCAAAAATTAAGCATTTTGTGAAAGAACGATACATAATGTTTTATTGATATAAATCAAAATGTAAGTGCAAGTTCTTTTTGCGTTTGGCACGAATCTTCATTCAATAATGCTTCCGCGTCTTCGTACACTTTCGGCCTTCCGCTTCTTTGTCTTCGACGTCAAATTCACCGTTCTTAAATTTTTGAAACCATTCACGACAACTTCTCTCACTTAAGGCAGCCTCACCATATGCTTCTACAAGCAATCGATGAGCCTCAGCTGCAGATTTCTTCAAATTAAAGAAGTAAATCAAAAGTTCCCGCAAATGACGCTTATTCGGCTCAAAACTCGGCATTTTCGCACAAAAAAAAATATATGATGCTGATACAAAATCGCTAGTATTTCAAGGTTATGTTGTTGACAAATGTCCAACCTTACGATATAATGTTTTACATCAGACAATTTTAACCATAGCTCGCTAGTGGCGCCGTCTTTTGTCAAACGGCGGAAACTTATTTGTACACCTAATAATTAAAAATTAGCAATTAATATTAGCTTTTTAATTTTTAATTTTAATAAATCATAAATTAGCCTTTCATATTATTAAAAGATTTCCATATTTTGGTATTACCAATGATGAACAATAGCGTATTCTCCTCGCCATCTACCCCGCAAGTGATCGATTGTACATTCTTAAGTTTTTTTATGGTCTTTAGACAGAACTAAATCTAAGTCCAACCTTGCTTTAAGAGGCCATAAACCGTAAAGCCTTAAGAAATTGACCAATCACAATTGAATATGAGAAAAATAATCGACTGTGGTTTGTTAATTTCTTACGTTTAGAGACTCTTAAAGCAAGATTGTGGACCAAGCATAAGACGGTCTTAAATATAAAAAATTACTGTGGTTGTGTTCTAAAATTCACTGCCACAAGTACTAAAAATGTATAATACACGTAATGTAAACTATAGATTTTCAGCGTTAGCAATGAATTTCGCAACACAGCCTATAAATATTGGCCTTTGTGAAACTGTCGATAAAACTGTAGTATCGAAAATGGATGTAGTGCATGACTTACTAAAAACTTTTAAGATTGGATCTTAAACAGACACGTACTATACATTACTATTAGAGTATATATGCATGTATGTGTATATACTATTAGGTGTTGGAATTAATTCGTAGCGTTTTTAATGAAAGAATGTTATTTATTTCACATGAGCATTAAAAAATACATTAATGAAAGTACTTTTAAAACTTATAAATACTTTGTAAAACGCTACGAATTAATTCCAACACCTAATAGTATATACACATACATGCATATATACTCTAATAGTAATGTATAGTACGTGTCTGTTTAAGACTAATAATATTCAGTTTATATCACTTTTAGTTTCATACAAAAACCTCGATTTTTACTGTGTTTGAAATGTCGAATTTTGTGTTAACCAAGCAGCATTTGCGGGAGGTTCTAATTATTTGTTTTAATTGAAAGAAAAGTGCAGCTGAAGCCCATCGAATGCTTGTCGAAGTTTATGGTGACACTGCTCTAACTGATAAATCATGTAGGGAATGGTTTCGACGTTTCAAGGATGGAGATTTCAGCGTTGAAGACAAGCCTCGCTCTGGACAGTCAAAAAAATTCGAAG
>NW_011626987.1:54823-78051 GCF_000204515.1 Acromyrmex echinatior
GCGAACGACCTACGACTTCAGAAGACATGAAGAACAGAATTCGAAAAGCCATTCAGTCTCTAGATCTTGTCGAAATTCGTCTGGTGATGGATGATTTTCAACGAAGAATAACAGCCTGCATACATGCACGTGGAGGACACTTCGAAAATCTAGACTGAACACATGCGTACGAACAAAGGTGACGGCAAGGGGAACCACCTTAAAAAAGCACCCCGACGAGGTGTAAGTCCGACCTTGTGACCTCCACGTGGTACATCTTGGGTAACGCTGACACAGGCGGCATCGACTGTTCAAGATCTTGATAATTAGGAATCTTTAAAAATCGATGTACACGACTACAAATGAATCTAAAGGTAGAATTCAAATTCACCAGCAGATGGATGCATCATAGCTATGTAAATACCTAGTATTGTTTGAACTATTTTTTGTACAAACACATCCATATCTTTTAGAAGGTTGGTACGGGTGCTCTAAAAGTAACTTGACCTCCACATGACCTCTAAGGGTAATTTTGACCTAGGCTTGATAACGTATTCGGACGTAAAATTTTCCGCTATTTTCATTTGTGATGTCATGAATAAGGGTTTACATTTGTAAAACGGTACTTTGACCTTGAGTTGTGCCCAAGGTCGACCTCAAGGTCAAATTCAAGTCACCATCAGATAGATCTCCTGAAATCCTGCAAATTTTATCTGAACCATTTTTTTGTACAAACACATTCCTACCTTTTAAAAGGGTGGTACGGGTGCTCTGAGACACCCGGTATATTGGGTCATCTAAAAAGTATCCGCGGTTTTTTGTCACTAGATGTGTGTTGATGGTCATATATCTAGTGACAAAGTACCGCAGATATTTTTTAGATGACCCAATATTTATATTTTTGACTGCTGAATTTAATGTTAGATTTGTGTAAATTCTGTGTTTTATGGATATTTGTAATTTTACTGAAGATGGCCAGATTGTGGCCGAAACATCTAAATTATTTATTAATGTAATTATATATTAAATATCACAAAAAGTATCTTGTGCTGTGGTTTTATGTTCTTCTTTTTGTTAAGTTTTGATTTATAAACCACGTTTATTATAATTATATATTTTTATATTAAAAAATAAACTTTTTAAAACCCTTGCATTTTACCGTATATCCCATAGGGATGAGATATATGGTTACTCATAAGAGGAAGGGGAGTATGTACGGCTTATGAAAATTTATAAATAATGTATATAAATAAGACTTATAATGACACAATAACTTAGAAAAATGGTAAATATATGAAGTAATAAATAATAATCACAATTTTCCTACATATTATAAAGTGTTATAACATAAGGTACATATTTCCTATAATGCGTTTATTGCATTTAGTGTACTGAATTCAATCCGCGCACTTTGTATGCTTTAGGCATAAATCCCGTTCGCTAAAAATGCCGTATATCCCAAACAGGATATATAAGACAACAAACTAAACAAAGAATACGAAAGAAGAATACGAAAGCAAAGCACTTGTATTTTATTACACAACATGCTTTACTATTCCACTACACATAAGTATCAAATAACCATTAAGTCTTTTGCACGCCCTACAGTAATCATTTTATGTAGATTACTAATATTATAATTTATTAATATTATAATTTATAATGGCGTTACTTATTACAGTGACAAATAGATTCAACTTACAATAATTTCATTAATATTAACAGTAAGAAGTTGAAATCATAATACAATATTAATATAACATAAAGCCATGTAACAAAGTAATTGCGGAAAAATTACCCCACTCCTTCTATTTTTCTGACTTTCTGCGGCGGAAATCCCAACGCGGTGTTTATCGGAGTTATCCTGATAGATTTGCGTTTGCAGTAATGCAAAGTCGTTTTCGATAAAGGGAATCATTGAAGAAATGTTCCATACAGCATAAACTTTCAAGGAACGTTCTGAAGACATCCAGAGGATATTCTTTAAACATTCTAAGAACGTTTCCAGGATGTCTGTCGTAAAGTGTGCTCTAATAAGAGGTTGAGTAAAATTTCTTCCGAGAAGTCTGAGAATTGCGAAAAGATGAACGCTGTGCAATACGTACGATATAATCACGCGATTAAATTTCAAATATGGTTTTATTATTTTTATCTCAGCATACACACACACACACACACACTTACCATTAAAGAGGTTAACAAATCTATTACGTTGAATAGGGTAGAGCGGGGCTAGTTATGACACTTTTTCTCTAAATTATTATAAATGTTCACACAATCACGATAGATTAATATTAAATATTTTAAAACGATTCATGTTCATCTGACTCAATAATTAAGTATTAATATGATATATCTCATAAGTAAGAAAAACATTATATTGATTACAAAGATGCAAAGTGAATCAATATGCCCCATCTTTGGAGTTAAGCAACTCCGAAGGGCAAGTTGAGCCATGAGGCAATTGTGTAATAAGGTTGTATATAATTAAAAAAATTAAGTGAGTTAACAAAGTCTTTATTACAGTTTGCAACTGTTCTTTATAATATATTTGTATTTTTAATCAATAATCTTTGTATTTTCTTTGTAAACACTTACAAAAATAACGAAAATGAAACTGAAGTCTTTTTTATGATAAAGATTATGCACAAAATATATCTTTAATGTTGAACATATAACAAAAGATAAGAAATTAACCTTTAAAAAATTACAAAAAGGATCCCCCCCCCCTTAGACCGATTGTCAGCGTCATATACACTCCCTGACATACAACTTATCTCGCTTTCTAGCACAAACCCATTACAACTCCTTACTGGAAAATCCGAATCACATAATTAAGTAATTTATCAAATGTTAGCGCAACTGTTAAAGATATAATACTAACTTTCGCAAATATAAAAGTAAATTAATGTTACATGAAATTTAGACAAATCATTCTAATAATTCTGTAATTTTTCGTTTTCGTATTTCTTTTAAATGACTACACAGCAAATCTGACAATCTGATGGGCGATGTGATTCTACTTAGTGACGCAATGTATATGACTTCAGTTTTACTTTATGTAAGCTTTATATTATTATTGTATAAGTTAATATTTTTGGTAATCATTGGGCTATTCATTACATAGCTAATTTGGCATTTGGTATTATTATTATATATATGATATATACAGAGTCTTTGGAAAGTAATAATAAATCTTTTACACAGGGGCAGAATGAACTAAATTAAGAAGAAAAGTTCTGTACCATTTTACAATTTTCGCAATAGAAGATATTAATTACTAAAAATTGTTGAAAATTGATCTTCAATAAGAATCATTAACTTGGAATTTGCGTTATTTATGTAATTTTGATTTATATTTTATATTGATAAGGAAATTGAAGGATAGAAACGTATATTTTATTCGTTTTGTTATATTCACACGAAAATAAAAAGTTTTCTACGCTTCTGAACAACTGATATAGGCTAATGGACTTTTTTACATTTTTCACTGATAGATTCTTTTGAGCTACAAATATTATAATATTATTTATATATTTATGTATATAGGGTATATGGAAAATAATGATAAATCTTTCGCATAAGGACAGAATGGACTAAACTGAGAAGAAAAGTTCTCTATGAAAAGAAAATTAATAATAGTTGTCTCTTGCAGTTTTTTTGTAAAGTTGATAGTATTTAAGTAAAAGATTATTAAAGATCAATTTTCGTCAATTTTTAGCAATTAATATCTTGTTAACTATTACGAAATGGAAAATTGCAAAATGGTACTCTTCTTCTCAGTTTAGTCCATTCTGCTCCTATGCGAAAGATTTATTATTATTTTCCAAACACCCTGTATATAAGTAGCTCGGCAACCTATAAAAATCTATAACGTAAATTATAGATTAATATTAGAACTATAATTAGTTCAAGGAATAATTATTTTGAAATAAAAATTTCAAAAAAGAAGCCGTGAGTAATCAATACGCATAAAAGACATACAGCACACATTAGCAAAATGCCATGCTCTTGTTTAAATTTGCATAACTTAAAAGATATACAGTCAAATAAAATGTTAAATAACAAACAACACATTCAAATATACATATATAAATATACATATATACATATACATTCTATATACATTTATGTGATAATACGCTCAAATTTGTGAAAAATAAGGAAGTAAGTGTAATTAAATGCTAAAATGTACTTCAGAAACATTTCAAAATACTTGAAAGTAAATATACATTATAAAATGTAATAAATATATGTTTAAAAGACGTTTTCTTTTGTTTTAAACATGATTTTTTTCTAAAACTGTTTAAAACATATATAAAACATTATAAACATGTTTTAAACAAAAAAAAAGACTGAATGTTTCGTTTTTCTTTTAAAAACATTTTTTTATCAACCCTGCTTCCCTCACTCCGCCCGGCGCACTGCCTCGCTCGCGTTCTTCAACTTTTCAATGGTTTTAAACAAACTTTTTTGGCAGCAGCAAATTCGAGAATTTTTCTACAGCAAATTCAATTCTTCCTTGACAAATTGTTGCCAGACGGAACTCTTAATCTTAAGAATTAAAATCACAGAGATTTTTTGAAAAAACAATTATTATTTCGGCTCTTAATAATCGGAGGATAATCTTTTTTTTTAGATTCGTAGAAAAATGTCAGATGTCGAATGCTTCACACAACTATTTGATATGATGCACATTAACGAAATTATTTCCATTTTTTTTATACGGAACAAAATATTCACTTTTTAAAGGCGCTTTAATAGTTTAAAAAAATGCAAAAAATTGTTTTATTATTAAATATACGTGATAGTGCAATTCTTGACGAAGAAAAATCATTCCTGTAAATTGCTGTGCGATTGATCAAAGATAAAGAAATTAAGTTTTCCACAGACAGGTTTTTAGTGAACAAATGGCTTCTTGCAAAAACTAATGAACATTTCAGGCTTGTTCTAAATTTGTTCATCATTATGAGGGCTACATTTTATGAAAATTTCAAAGCTTTGCGTTTAAATCTAAATGAACAGAGAGCGTGTGAAAAAAAGGCTTTTTCATCAAAAAGTGTTTTTTATTTTTTTTCTACTGAACTAATAGATCGATTTTAATGTTCCACGTCTCATTTTGTAGTTATTTCTAATACGTACATTTTTTTATAACAATTTTTTTTCATACAATCAATATCTTTTGTTTTATAAGCGAAAAACATGCTTTTTGCAACTATTCGATATTTTTTCGCATATTTTCTTCACAAGTCTCAAGTCTTGAACATACGCATTTCTTTTCTAATGGCCTTTCGAGACTTTCGTGAAAAGAAATGTTGGTTTATAATTTTTTTCCGATAAAATTCTACTTTTATCGGATTATTTTTGCTACTCGAGTTTATGAAGGGGAGGTGTACTATATAACGCGCCTGAAAAATCGTAAATAATTAAAGATCTCGTAAACTGTTGCGTTTTAACATAATTTATACTATTCTAGATTAAGGGGAGAGCTATTACTACAATTTATTAAAACTTATATGTTATTTAGGATGCTCCTTGCCCCTTATTGATGCCTCGCCGAGCGGCCGAGATTGTCGAGAATGCATTTTCGGTCGCTTGATTAAGCTATGTGAGAAAGAGCTCGCTGTCTCACTCTTGGCGCGCCACAGGCGAGCACATGGACATGGATTTGTACTTGTGTATTATAGCGCCGCACCATGAAAATAAATGACTGAACTTATAGGCAGGAAAAGTGACGTTTTGACGATGAAATTTATGTTGCGTGCCATTTCGTTATTTGCTTAATTGTGAAAATGTGACTTGTCTCGTATCAAAGTCGTAATTATCGATGAATACTGAGGTTATTTTGAAATTTTATGTGTAAAAGCGTATATTTTATTCGTTTCAACAGCTGTTGGACCGTGTGTTTCTGCCCGAATATAGGCTCATTTTACGACCATTTACTGACTGTCAAGGGATGAAAGGACAGTTTTCATTGATTTTTATAAGTGTTTTAAAGTGATTTCATTTCATCCAAATTGTCTTTATTTAAAAATGGCACACAACATAAATTAACGTGTCATTCCTCGCTTCTGACGTCACGATTCCAACATGGCCGCGAGCTAGTCAGGAGCTTTAATGTGATTTCTATGTTTAATTCTCGTTTCTGTCCTTAATTCTAGTTTTTAATAAACGACCTGTTTGACCAACATAGATTGCATCACAGTCACGATACTATATCTTATAAACAACGTTCTTATTGGAACTTGAGAGGAATCTGTCTTTGTGGACTTTGACGATACTCTCTAATTTAGTAAGACTACGATAAAAAAGATTAACATTCACATTCTTAGTTATGTTCTTAAATTTCTCTAAAATTTAAGTATAGGGGACTATGAACCAACATTTCTTTGCAGTCTCATCCTCCACATTATTATTACCTTGTTCTAATGTCATTTTGTGAACTAATAATTTCAATCTTAGGTCGATCGTGTTGAAAATGAAATCAAGTGGGTAATCATTCTCAAGATTCTGCCTATTAATTCAATATTCTTTACATGATGCCTAGGATGCGACAACAAAACAATACTATTTAACATGCCCATAATTTTATGCCTTTCTTTTGAGCTAACGGGTGGAGAGAATGGAAGCTGAGAAATCTGCGAGAAAACTTTGATTTATGGCCAATCAAATTTTATCAAACCATTGTTTTTGATTAATGTTACATCGAAGAAATTCAATTTTTTCTCACCCACTTCTAATGTGAATTGAATTCTTGTATGCAGTGAATTAAAAATATCAAGAATTTTATGATTGATTCATATAGAACTGTCATTGCAATATCGTCTACGTATCTCATGTAAAAAGATATATAGTTCAACTCCCAGATTCTCCAATGCTTTCTTTTCCAAACATTCAAGTACCAAATCCATCATAATGGGAGAAAGCGAACAGTCTTATAATATATAGTATTGTATTCTGACGTAGATCTTGAAATAAATTTGACGGTCATTACATATCTGACTTCCATATGGATGGTATCTTTATCAATATCTTTATCTTAAAATTTTACTATTGTCGCGCTTAAATTTTACATATGACGCGCTTTGAATTGTGATCTGCGAAAGCGGAGGGTGAGCAAAAAATAGAAATTACATATTAGGTGTTGGAATTAATTCGTAGCGTTTTACAAGTGATGGGAAGTACTTTCATTAATGTATTTTTTAATGCTCATGTGAAATAAATAACATTCTTTCATTAAAAACGCTACGAATTAATTCCAACACCTAATAAAATCAATATAACTAATATTGTTATTTCACCATTGTACCCTTTAGTTAATCATTTAATTAAACAAGAGATTTCATAATATTTCTCAACTGGGAAATAGGATTATGCTCATCCTTTGTTCGAACGCAGAGATTATTTTCAACATTACGGATTGTAATATTTTTATTTTTCCACTAAAAATTCATTTTTACATAAAAATTAAAATAAGAGGTACAACCTCCAATGACTTTGATCTTAATAAATGTTATCAAAGACATGATTCTGAATAACATTTAAGAGGTTTCAATCGTCGGTCGGACACATTGTATAATGTTATTGCCGGCAGTATTGTAATTTTCAAGCCTTACAACTTCGAAAGTACTCAATGAAAAATAACTTTATTATTATAGTGTTTTGAAATACTCTCGATATCGGATATTATTTACTGATAAGGTCAGTAAATAGATCTTTTTAAACCCTACAACTTTTGTGTGAATATTTTTTCACGATTTATCCCGTGAAGATAAAAAGGTTGTATCGATGGTTTGAAACATACATGAAGAAAAAATACAACGATACAAAAATTAAAGGTTCATTCTACCTTGTAACTTAAAAAAGACAATTTTTGGCAATTTTTTTCAGAAAAAGTAATAAAGATACTTCATTGTTTTCATTTATTTGTTATACTTTTCTCTTTAATTTTAAATTTTATAAAGTGTATTGATTGTAAGAGTGCGTTTCGAGTTATGCATTTGTCCTTGTTATTTACCAAATAATAAAGAAAGATAAAACGATACATCATGCACTTCATGCGAAACGCATCCTTACAATCGACATAAAATTTCGGGGAAAAAACCTTTCTGACGAACCGGCACCAGAACAGAAATACTGCAGGTCACAGTCATCTGAAAGAGTTAAAAAAACGATTTTCCTATACAGAAAGAATGTTTCTACTGGATAGACTATGATAATTGATTTTAGATAAAAATTAACGGTTATTTGAAAAAAAGTTCGATTTTTTTTGCCTTAAATTGCATTCTTGTTTTTGCGATAAAAAAAAGTATCTGTTAGCGCATAGACTATTTATGTTATTCATTCATTCGATGTAAGCGCGCGCGTTAGTTGATAAGTCCCGTGGTATGGTAAGACCCGTTACCGAGAGAGAGAGTCGCCTCGCGAATGTACACGGATATTGGCGCGACGGTAGCGAGTATGGTGACGCTGGGTCACTTCCATGGGAGACGAAAAGGCGTACAGAAGTCCGCGATTGCCATTAAAGCTATAAGTGGTTAAAACTGTATCTAATTAACCCTTCGAACATACACAACATTTGGTCCTTCGAACGGATTTCACGTCTGGCCATTACGTTCAGTATTCGCAAAATTGTTACGTTCAGGTAACGCACCGCAATATCAACCGAATCTCGAGGTACCAAAGAGACGATTTCAAAGATGTCGGAGATTGCTGATCTTCACCGAGCACGAGGCTATGTAAAGGCAAGGTTGACGAGATTGCGAGAATTACGCAAGCCAATAATGGAACAGGCATTGAGCTTGACGAGGAACAAGCAAAGGCAAGGCTGGAGAAATTAGAAAATACATATAACGATTTCGAGTCCATAAAAGCAATTACTAAAAAGAGGGCGAATTCAACGACGAGGATGCACTAGAGCAAGAATGTTTCGAAGAAAGGTATTTTGAGGTAAAATCTTTGTTAAAGCGATGTATGAAGCTATCGTCGGCATCGGACGATGTACCGCGAGAAGCAGACGCGGTCACTCGGTTGTTGCAACAGCAAACCGAGCTCATAGAACAAATGCGTCGCGATGCTCAGCACGAAGGCGCGGACGCCATGACACCGCGTAGTAATAACGAGACGATGTCGGCCATTCTCGCGCGACAAACCGACATACTTGACTGCGTGGCAAACAATGCAGGCACGATTAGCACAGATACTAGAGTAAAGTTGCCTACCATCAGTTACTACCAAAGTTTGATGGCAAAATCGAGGATTGGCAAGTTTTTTCTGACAGCTTTTGATCAATCAAATATATGTCAGACCGCAACTGTCTGATGTCGAAAAGTTTCAATATTTTGTTTCGTCAATCTCAGGGAACGCCGCTAAAATTATTGAGTCAATCGAGCTAACGGGTCAAAATTATTCGACGGCTTGGGAATTACTGCTAAGTAGATATGATGATCCTAGGTCGCTCAAAAAAAACATATTGAATGTTTGTTCACAATGTCCATCGTAGCTAAGAGTCAGCGAAAGCGAATTAATTGATTATACTTCCAGGCACCTACGCATGTTAAAGATTCTAGGATTACTTACCGATGCTTGGGATGATCTGATAATGCATATGATGGAAGTTCGATGTGAAAACTCTTTGAGCATGGGAAGAGGAAACAAAGTAGCGAAACAGTGAAACGTTAAACGACATGTTGGAATTTCTAAAAAATAGAAGCCTCATTCTAGAGCGTATCGAGTCATGATCGAATGACAGGGCTCTCAAGAAAAGGAGCCGCGTAGCAAGAGCTCTCATGGGCACTCTAAATCGCAAGCTGTAAACAAAAGTGTTACAAATCTCAAAACAAGTTCTCTAATCTCTTCTCTGAATACGGGTAAGTGTTACCTCTGCGATGGATCACATCTTTTATTTGTTTGTGAGAAATTTCTAGCTGTTGGTTGCCGAGCGCATTAAGGAAGTTAAGCGTCTAAAGCTATGCATAAATTGCCTCAAAAACGACCATTACGTAAAGGCCTGCAAAAGGGGTTCCTGTCGAGAATGGGAGGCACAATACATTATGTCATCAACTACAGGCTGACAAAGACTCAGCAAAATCAACAGATTGTGTGTTGTCCGCAGGACAACAATCATCAATTAGTTGCTAATGTAGCGATTAATCACGCATATCACAAGGTAAAAAGGCGACGAATTCTCATGGCCACTGCAAGGTTAGAAGCAACGCGATGTAATGGCTCGCTAATCCGATTCGTGTACTTCTTGACAGTGCCAGTGAGACAAATTTTGTCACTCAAGCTGCGTACAACAAACTAGGGCTGAAAAAATAGGGCTTTCGAAATTGTGACTGGTCTAAACGAGGTTGAAAACAAGATTCAGTATTTGCGAAGTTCACATAAAGTCGAGGTGCTCCAATTTCCAGGCTAGTGTTCAATGTCTGATCGTGCCCAAAATTACTAAGAATTTGCCGTCCATGAATGTAGATCGCGACAAGCTACAGATACCGAATAATTTTGTATTAGCTGACTCGGAATACCACAATAACGGTCCAATAGACATGTTGCTGGGGGCGGAATATTTCTTTGACTTGTTAGACGCGGGTAAAATCGAGCTTGGACAGGATCAGCTAGTTTTACAAAATATGAAACTTGGATGGATCATAGCAGGTTCCATTCCGATAACGACCTGCAGGGATTCGGCCATCGACAGGGAAGCGACAAGCACCTTGGTTTGTTCGGTGAAGCCTTGCGATGTGTTAAAGCAATGCCTGGAAAGATTCTGGAAATTGGAGAATTACGATAAAACAAGAGCGTTATCGATAGACGAGAAAAGATGCGAGCAGCATTTTGAGCAAACTGTTACGCGAACAAGCAATGATAGATTCATGATAAAATTACCTTTCCGCGATGCGAATTTACCTATTGGTGATAACCGAGAAGTAGCTTTGAAGTGTTTAATGCATTTGGATCGCACACTCAACAACAATGAAGTCATGAGAGATCGTTATGTTAAATTCATGAGAGAATATATCGAGTTAGATCACATGTCCTGAAAGCTCCGCTTGACGATTGCAAAGGGGCGGTCTATTTAACTCATCATGTTAAAGGAATCTAGTACTAGTACAAAATTATGTGTTGCATTTGATGTATCTGCTAAAAATAATAAGAGCGTGTCTTTAAATGACACTCTTCTGATCGGACCCGTTTTACAAGATGACTTAATCGACATAATTATTCGTTTTCATACATACAAAATCGCTTTAACTGCCGACTTACAGAAAATGTATCACCAGGTGTTGGTTCAGGAAGACGATTGCGATTTTCAACGAATTTTATGGAGATTTTCGCCTGAGCAACCTATACAAGATTATCGTTTAAATACTGTTAAGTACGGCCAAGCCTGTGCGTCTTGGCGATACGTTGCTTGAGACAATTAGGTGAGGAAGGTAAAGAGTTATCCGCTTGCGTCCCATATTCTATTGAATGATACTTATGTCGACGATATAATTTCGGGGGCTAGCACGATTAAAAATGCTCGTCCTTTTCAAGAACAGTTAACTATGTTATTACGAGAAGGAGGATTCGAAGCGCACAAATGGTGCTCTAATTCTGACGACGCACTGAAAGGAGTTCCGCACGAGCTCTGTGAATCTGATTCTAGTTTCAAGATTGATGCGAATGATACTATTCGAGCTTTGGGGCTCGAGTGGAATTCAAATTCGGACAGACTTTAATTTATTACAAATACAATAGGTCATGCGTACACAAAGCGCGAGTTGCTGTCAATTGTTGTGCAATTGGTAAACTATTCGATCCTTTGAGTTTGATAGGCCCCCCCCCCATTTTAGCGGTAGCTAAAATCCTGATGCAAAGGATTTTTGGGAAATCAAGACAGATTGGGACGATCCATTCCCGGATTCGGTGCTAGACAAGTGAAAGGAATTCCAAGATTCCTTAAATAATACTCACGAGTTATATGTTCCTCGAGTAGTCGTAGATGTGTCAAAGGATTGTCGATATTCCATGTTTGGATTTTGCGACGCTTCCGAGAAAGCATATGGCGCATATATCTACATACGATCGGTAAGCGAATCCAGCGGAAAAACGATGATTAGATTATCATGCGCGAAAACGAGGGTAGCCCCTTTAAAGAAGCAATCTATACGTAAGTTAGAACTATGTAGCGCGTTTTTACTATCTAAACTGATCAATAATGTAAAACCCGCCATTTACATTGAAATCGATGAAATACGGGCATGGTCTGATTCTATGGTCGTGTGGTACTGGCTTCGCGGCAACGTAGCGCGTTGGAAATCTTTCGTATCCAACCGTGTATCGAAAATTAGCAAAATACTGCCTGCTATTCATTAGAACCATGTAAGAAGTTCGGAGAATCCTGCAAATCTGATCTCAAGAGGAGTTTCTCCTGCTCAGCTGAAGGCTAATTCCTTATGGTGGAATGGCCCTGGTCGTTATATATTCGTCCCGTTACAAGCGAAGGAAATCTCGATTTGAAATTTGCTGAGGATGCCATATACAGTGCCGAGATTGAAGCCAACTCACTGCAGTTTGCAATTTCATCGTATCTCAATTGGTTTCCAACGAGACAATCAACACACTCATCACGAACTGCTCAACGCGTTCACAAGGATTGAATGGATACTTACCTATTGCATTAGATTTCTTCATAATTGCCGCAAAGGACATGAAGACAGAGAACTATCTAAATTGACTCTACCTGAATTGAAGTTATCAAAACGCGAAGTATTCGACCATTCACAACGTGTCTACTTCGCGGAAGAACTAAAATGCCTTCGAAACAAACGAGAATTAAACAGAACTAGCCCATTACTTCAGCTACACCCATTTTTAGATTAACATGATATAACCAGGGTGGGCGGACGATTTCAGGCGGCGTCTTGGAGTTTCGAAAGGAAACATCCCATCTTACTGCCCGCACAATGCAGGATCACATCTTTGATCGAAAGAGAATATCACGCTTTATTGCATGCTAGTCCACAATTGTTGTTGGCATCAATACGCCAGCAATATTAGCCGCTAAACGCAAGAAATTTGGTGCGCCAGGTTTGCCGTTCTTGTGTCTAAACATAACCCAATAGGACTAACCCAAGCGATGGGATCCCTTCTCAGCGATAGAGTGCAGCCATCCAGAATATTCGCTGTCGCTGAGGTCGATTTTACTGGCCCAACTACCTTTGTCAACAAAGGACGAGGTCGGAAAACATGCAAATCCTACATAGCACTATTTATTGCTTCGCCACTAAAACTATTCATCTCGAGGCTACAAGTGAGTTATCTACGACGGCCTTTCTAGCCACTTTACGCCGCTTCATTGATCGGCGAGGTTCGCCTCGAAAGATTTGTAGCGATAACGCCACCAATTTTGTGGGTGCTAAACGCGAGTTATTATACAAGAATTTTACGCCTTTCTCTGCACATCCATCAACGGGGAAGCGTTGCAGGAGAGAGGCATAGAATGGAGCTTTATTTCTCCATATTCGCCGCATCTAGGAGGTCTATGGAAAGCAGGAGTCAAATCCTGTAAATATCATCTCCGCAGAGTCATGGGCAATACTTTGTTTACCTTTGAGGAATTGACAATATCTCTCGTGCAGATTGAAGCATGAATTCGAAGCCGTTATCACCCCTATCCTCTGATCTGGAACCTTTAACGCCAGGACATTTCCTCATAGGAGAACCACTAACCAGTCTTCTGGACAACGATTTAGCTGATATAAAAATCAATCGCCTTGATAGGTGGAAGATGGTTCAATGCTCGGTCCAAGAATTTTGGAAACAGTGGGCGGCCGAATACCAATTTGCAAAGCCACGTCAAGTGGAAAACTCGCCAGGAAAATCTCCAAGTCAACGACCTCATGCTATTAAAGGAGGATAATCTTCCACCGTTAAAATGAGACTTGGACGCGTTACTGAAGTTCATCCTGGCAAGGACAATTTAGTACGCATCGCGACGGTGCGCACGACCACTGGTATCGTTAAATTGCTAAACTTTGCAAGTTATCAGTGAATGATTCTATAAAGGAAGATTAATTGATTAATCTTGGTGGGCGATGTTAGCGCGTTGATTATTTATGATATTCATTCATTCGATGTAAGCGCTCCGCGATCGCGCGCGTTAGTTGATAAGTCCCGTCATGGTAAGGCCCGTTACCGAGAGAGGGAGTCGCCTCACGAGTGTATACGACATATTGGCGCGACGATAGCGAATGTGATGACGCTGGGTCACTTCCATGCGAAACGAGAAGGCGTGCAAAAGTCCACGATTGCCATTAAAGTTATAAGTGGTGAAAACTGTATCTAGTTAACCCTTCGAACATACACAACAGTATCATTGATATTGATATAATTGTAGCCTATCTAGTAGAAAAAAAACATTGCTCTACAATCGTGCAAAATTTGAAAACGACATATGTTCAATAGTTTTTGCTCTATCACTTCCGTTAAATCGAAAAATATTGTTTCGAGACACGTTTAAAGTTTTAAGTTTATTTTTTATTATTTACTCTTATATTTGCCACGTTAAGGCTTCAACAGAATATTCTATACATTTAGGGTTATGCAAAAAAAAATTATGTAAAAAAATTTTTTTTAAATTTTTTTATTCCAGCAAGATAGAATGGACCCTTAATTTATTTCAATTAATCACAATAATTAGTAAGTCGTACGATGAATAAATAACTATTTGACCGTAACGTAAATCGAATTAGTAAACATTATCATATAATATGAGTCATCATTTATTATATTTATTATATAATATAATAAATATTTATTAGATTTTCCGGTTAGTTTTGAGAGATTTTTGTCAAAAAAAACACTTTATTTTAAGGAGATTGTTAATTAAATTAAATTATAATTGGAAATTAAGTTAATTAAATTATATTTTAATCACAGTATTTTTCACCCCTAACCACAACTTTTTCCCACTTTTCTGGCAATAAGTGGATTCTGCAATAAAAAAAGTGTTCGTCCATTCATCGAGCTATTTTTTTATTTAATTATAATTTTTAAATTATAATTTTATTTAATTAAAATTTACTGATCAGCAAGGCCGTGTTGCATCGATCGAAATAAGTAATAATTCAAAGAAGCACAGTTTGGTGAATACGTGATACGTGATAAGATTTCTCATTGAAATACTGCTAACGTGTCTTTAATTGTTTTTGCAATGTATGGTTGCGCATTGTCGTGCAACAAAATCACTTTGCATTTTCTTTGAACTGTTATTGGACGTTACAATTCGTTTAATTGTTGTTGAATGTACAGCAGTGATTTGGTTTCAGCAGCTCATAATACACGATGCCTTTCATGTTAGCTACAAAATGCACAATAAAATCTTACTTCTATAGATGCTGCATTTTGGAATCGATGTCGATGATTAGCTTGGATTTACGATTTTTTACGTTTAGGATTATCATAATAGATCCATTTTTTATCGCCGATTACTATTTAATATAAAAATTACTTTTTTTTGTGACAAGAAAGCAATGAAGTGCAAATGATTAAATGATTGTGAATAGCCAATTCAGACAATTCATTTGAAACCTATTTGCCTTTTTTTTTTAATCTTTCCTATTGCGTATAAATGTTCAGAAACGGTTAATTTATCAACATTTAATGCTTCAACTAATTTTTCAAGCATTTGAGTTGAATTTTTATCCAACAATGTCTGTAATTCAGCATTTTTTAATTTTTTTGGTTGACATGAACAGTCTTAATCTTTCAAATCAAAATCACAAATTTTTAAATCGTCGGTACCAGTACTGAGTTTTAACTGATGGAGCAGACTCCAAATAAGTTTTTGAGATGAATCGGTGAGCTTCGGCAGCTATTTTCTTTGAATCAAAGCAGTAAAGTAGTAGATGACAAAAATGTTTTTTATCACGTTCTATTTTCAATCGCATTATAAAGAGTACGGTTATATTTACGAATATACAGAATATGTATCAAATTATTTGTAGAATATCCAAGCTTTAAAATGACATACTCAATTTCAAAATATTTTTAGTAGATCTGTAGCTATAATCATCTGTAGTGAGTCCTCAAAACTAACCGAAACTAACTAATATATAGGTATGATATACATATATTATAAATAAAATTCCAATATGAACTTGTTAGTTAAAATACATCATGTAATATGGTTCAATAATAAAAATACGTATTAAAAAAGGCTATGAATCACAAAACAATATAAATGTGTAAATAAAAGAAACAAATATAATTGTCATGATCTAAATCAAAAACATACATCGTTTCGATTTTGCTCGGGTCATCTTCAATGTACATGTAAACATATTAAAATAAAACAGATCACCTAAATGACATACTTCAATTAAACGGATCAATTAATAAAATAGTACAAAGCAACAATTGCCATCTGTAAAATCGCATCCTGTCATTATCAAATTGATATTAAGTCCGTAACAATATAGTGTATATTTTAGATATCAAAATAATGAAATCCTTATTAGTATCAAAGTGCGCAAAGTATTTACAAGCATCGTAAATTCAAATTCAAATTAAAATCTATAAAAATAACGAGAACAAACGTTACATTAACATAATATTTAAAGCAATAAAAAGGCGAGAGCAATAAATACAATAATATTAAATATAAAGTGATAAAAGTCCGTCTATAGATTCATATGTATAATTTGATCTTGTAGTAAAAGTTACCTTAGAATTATAATATTACAGCATTTAATGATAAAAAAACCTTCATGTCTGTATTAACAAAAATTCTTCCACCAAGATAGTACATTTAATTCGATGTTGGCAAAAGAATACAAAATTTGGAAGCAGTATTGCGAAGAAACGTCTTTATCATGGCTGAGAAACACAGAGTGAAGGAATCGTTGAAAAATGGAGGGTTTGGAAATAGTTTGAAAAGGGAAATAAGAGGAAAAGGAGGAAATGACTAAGAGAGGGAAAAAGATTGTATAATAGGAAGATAAGAGTCATGTAATGATTAAGATTCACTTTGCTTATTTAGATCCTGGCTTTACTTTTTTATATGAACCATTTCAGATACTTTTCTTATAGGAAGGTTCATTACCATTAGGATTTTAACATTGCTCCAATCAAAATTGTGTTACAATCAATGCGATGGTTTATAATAACAGTCGGAGAGCCCGTTTTTTTATTTATGTTTTTGCAATCTAATCTTTAACCTCCTCTTCGTTTTTGACCCACATAATTGGCATCACAATCCTCACAAAATATTTTATACCATCCCTTGATATGATAAAATATCTAATTGATCTTTTCCCTCTTTTTTATATACTTATTTAACATATTCGGAATTAAATAGGCTAACTTCGAATTCATTTTAAAGGTGATAGACCTAAAGCTTTCAGAAACTGACTTTAACATACGGTATAGTGAAATATTTGTCCGCGGATATCTCTTTTTTAGGAAAATAAAAAATATGAAAGTTTTTGTATTTATTTAAATGTAAAAAAGAAGTCTGTTATGAATCGTGGCAAATATGAAATGAAGAAAATAGCCATTCTCCAAAAACGTCTGAACAGCATCTGTAAGATTCTTCTCTTAAAATTTAGATGTTTAATTAAAAATAATAAGATGCAATGTCTAACATGTGAATGTATACGCAATGTAATATTAGTTCGATAACTTTTAGTACTAATCACTCAGCAAGCAAGAAACAGAGATAAAAATTAGATAAAAATTTAGAAATATTGTCTTCATGTAAGTTTCATCAACATTTCATCCAATATTTTATAAATACAATAGTAATATTACCTAATGATATAATATTTCCGAACCTTTAAGAAATGTTTTGATAATATTACGATTATTTTGTATTATAATTGTACCGAACGTTGAAAGAATATTGTTGAGATGTTGCAATGTTAAATTGACGTGTAAATCTTTTCTCAATGTTGAATTTCATTTGATTTTTCTATATTGATTATCAATTGCTACAACGTTAAAATTAACATGTTAATATTAAAGTCGCTCACTCGGAATCAGTACACTATATATGTATATGGCCTGTAGATGGACGTGACGTAGCAATTTTCTCAAAAAAATTACGTTACAGAATAGAATCAAAGGTATAGCATTATAAGATTCTTCATTCGTGCTTTAACGAAGTGATTTTTAAAAAGTAACCCAAGATGAAAGCAAATGAATCGATTTGGACTACTAATTTGGATACTATGGACATGTAAGCTAATTATAATTGTATCATTCTTGCTAAGGAGGACTCTAAAGAGAGTCGAAACGTTCAAAATAAAGAAGATATCGATTCAACATCTGATTATTGATTGTTCATTACATAATTGCGCTGTTTATTGTTATTGACTCTCATTATTAGCTATTATATTTTCATTATTAGCTATTATATTTATCTTTTTGTATTGTTTAAAATTCGAGAGTCCTAATATAATTATTGTTATTATATACATATATACATATACCACATATACCACATTTATAGTCATCATAGGCAGAGAATTATAATTTTTTGATATGTGGAGCATCGTGGGAGAGGAGAGAGGGATAATAAATGTCGGAATTTTTTTTTATATATACATACATATATAACATTTCGTGCAAAAACAAAGCAATGTAATTCATTTTTTGATACTTGTTCATAATGTTGTCATGATAATGGCAGAAATATTTGTTAAATAAAATTTTGCTATAATTTTGTCAAATTAACACTAGTATTTTTGATGATAAACAAAATTGCTTCAATTTTGCTGAAATATTGCCATATTCAAACATTTTTACCACAATTGTTGCCATAAAGTTACTATAAAGTTAATCTACAATTTGTATGTTTCTTTGCTTGCAATATTGCATTAAATAAAGACCTTGGCAAATTGCTCGCAACACTTTTAAGCAAATTTTTAGCAAAATGCCAGCAAAATATTATCTGAGTTATAAATATACAAAGTGCCACCAATTTATGGCCTCACCCATCTTGAGCAGGTAGAGTGGACTAAACTGAGTCGAAAAGGCCTGTGCCATTTTGCAATGCTCGCAATAGTTAACGAGATATTAACATTTAAAGATAGCCGAATACGCGCGATCTACTATTGCTGAAGGTATGACCCATCGAGCGTACAGTACGCGGGGGATGGCCTAGTAGGCGCGCCGCTTGAGCTCAGTGGTTTGCGACGATGAGCGGAGCACTTGTTCCCTTCTCCACACGCCAAGCTATCGATGGCGCATATTCGGTGCTTTAGAAATAATATCTTGATTGCGAAAATTGGGAAATGATTAAGAACTGTTCGAAAAAACTCAATTTAGTTCGTCCTGAAGTGTTCACATGTACATACAGAAAAATGTTACATAAATATTACTTGTTTCAAGTATATAATAAGAGTATTTTAAAATTATATTATCAAGAAAATATTCTTTATAATGATATAATCATTACTCAAAAGAAGAAGAATAAAAATTGCGTTCTCTCTTAGCACTAGAATGATATTTTTCTGCATTTTTCTATACAGCAATTTTTTAAATATATTTTGAATCGCTTGTATGCAATACATACTAACAATTACAAAAGCTTTATAAATTAATTTAAATTTTGTATGTCAAAAAGTATTGTCTTTACTTTGTACAACATTTATAGTATAATTAATAAATTTCACAAATTTGATCAGAGAACACAAATATGGTCTCATGCTATGATGTATGTTGTCAGCCTATCCCCATAAGTGGGGGATAGACTAGCAAAAACTATAAAATATTTTTAATTTAATTTTGGCATATAAAATTAAAAATAATTTATAAAACTTTTGCAATTGCTAGTATGTGTACAAGTGATCTAAAATATATTTCAAGAATAATACAATTGTTGTTTTATGTCTCAATTTTTTACACGATCATTCAATGAAATTTATGCGAATGTCTGAACTTCCATGAGCGGTAGTGCAGGAAAATGCAGGAAAATATCATTCTAGTATTAAGAAAAAACGCAATTTTTATTCTTTTTCCTTTAAATAACGATTATATCATTACAAAGAATATTTTCTTGATAATATAATTTTAAAATATTTACTCTTATTATTTACTTGAAATAAGTAATATTTATGTAACATTTTTCTGTATGTACATGTGTACGCTTTAGAATGAACTAAACTGAATTTTTTCGAACAGTTCTTAATCATTTCCCAATTTTCACAATCTAGATACTCGTATTTCTAAAGCGCTGAATATCCGCCATCGATAGCTTGGCGCGCGGGGAATGGGATAAGCGCTCCGCTCACCGCCGCAAGCCACTAAACTCGAACGACGCGGTGCGCCTGATAGGCCATCCCCGCTCCTCGCGGCCGTACATTCGGTAATAATAGGTCGGACGCGCGTATTCGGCTATTTTTAAACGTTAATACCTCGTTAACGTTATTGTGAGCATTGTGAAATGGTACAGGACTTTTCGACTCAGTTTAGTCCTGCTCAAGACTCAAGACGGATGGGGCCATAGATTGGTACTACCCTGCATATATACGTTCGCACGCACGCACGCACGCACATATAAGGTATCTGAGCCGAATAAGGCCCACTTAATCTATTTTATTTTTTTAAATTTTATTTATAGGGATATTGAAATAAACTTTGTGAGAATAAAATCTTTATTCCAGTAACTTACAAAAAATATATACATTTTTTATGGAAAAAATTTTTAAATAAGCAAAAAAAAATTTTTTTTTAATCTGACTTTAGGCCTTATTACATGCATATGTATTTACTAAAGCTCGATCACACATAAACGAAAAATAAAATCTTTTTAAAAAGAAACTTTGTTTTTTAAAATAACAAATAATCTTTGGTAACTATCTTTGACATTTTCTTACTTTAGATAACTTTAACTCGTTAAATTTTAACTTGAAAATATTAACAGCATTGAAAATCTGTATCTTGTGGTGTCCCATACATAACTCGTGGTACCATTTATTACATTGCCTCACATCCTCCATACGATCTTTTTTACATACAACACACCGTACAATACCAAGTAGCTGTTGGAGTGGAATGAGTGATAGCTTTAGATGTTGAAAGTTGATCTGACTTTTTGTCACATTGCTTCTTGAAGAGATTTTTAGTTATCTTTTGTGATTTGTAATTTAATGCTTTTTTTCTTTGCGAGTTTCCAGTTGAAAAATCTTTGCGTATTGGAGTTGATATAAGTTTTGAAACAGTCGATTGATTTTCTTTATTCTTGTTTAATAATTCGGCTAACGGAATGTCTTCATCATCACTGATTATTAATGAATTTATCGCTATGTTTGGAGTTTGATTTTTTATTGTTGGACGCTCTATTAGAATTGATGGAGCAAAAGCAGAATCTGGAATGGCTTCAGGATCAAATCTACAGTTCTAAATCCATTTGTTACATTAGATTGTGTCATGTATTTTGACCACATTTCTTAGAACACTATATTGAAACTCGTTTTGTTGAATTTTCTATCTGGATGTTTATCTTGATATTTTAGAAATTCCTGATCTCAATAATGATCAAAAAATCTATAAACTGATTTGTCAAGTGGTTGTAATTCATGGGTGGTGTTGGATGGTAAACAATACAATACAATATCATGTTTGTCAGCGGCTTCCACAATTGTGTAATCAAGGTGAGAGACATCAAAAACAAGCAAAATATTTCCAGCAAATTTGAAAGAAGCAAAGTGATTCAAGAATTTTATAAAAAGCTCAGTAGTCATGAAATCTTTTGGTGCCATACTTATTATGCTTCCTGATGGTAAATTATCAGTGAACTCTGGCTTTTCGCGTTTACCTTTAAAGATAATCATGGTGGGATCACGATCTACAGCTGACACACAATCAACTACAGTGACATTTTCAGCATGTTCGTTTGCGGTGAAGTGGATGCGTTTGGCGGTTTTTTGAGTTAAAACAATTGATGATGCATTGTTAATCTATAACCTTTTTCGTCCATGTTGAAAATCCTTTCCGGGTTAAATTTTATATCTAGTTCTGTCAAAAGGTTATTAAGCTTTTCAAAGTGGTCTTTTACAATAAATTTGTTCAATTTTTGAGCACGAGCTTGGTTCATAAATTGCGCTTTCCTTTTCGAAATTTCAAGATTGCGTTTTAGAAATCTGCAAGCCATGATTTGCCTGCTGTGCACATAATAGTGTTAAACGTATGAGAAATTTCATGTAATGTGCAAAACTTGTATACCTGTAAACAATATATATATATGAAACGATAAAAATAAAATTTAATTAATTAATTAAATAAGAGAAATTCTACTTTCAGTCAAAGTAGATCTTAGTGATGAAGTATTTCTGTTAATTATATTAACAGAAGCAGTAAATATTAAAGCAGTAAAAATTGCTTTAACAAAATATATACAGTGATGGCAAAAAGTCCCGGAACGGTCAAATATTTCGAAAACCATCGGTATTTAAAAAAACGCTGAAACGATTTTTCAAAAAATCTATCTTTTGAGGGGGGTTAAGACCCTCCACCCCTAAGGGGCACGTGGGGCACAAGGGGGGTCGAAAATCTTAAATGGCAACATAGGTCGAGTGGGGGCTCATTTGAAAGGTCTTCTCAAGACGAATCCAAAACACTCCGCATAGAGGGCGCTGCGTTCACTTTTGGCGGGAAAATGCAATTTTGAAAATTTTTTAGTCAGAAACATTAAAAAAGTTTAGTGTTTCGATAATCACCGGAACACGTGAAACGATTTTTCAAAAAATCTATCTTGATGGTGTAGTAAAATCTTATAATGGTAATATGGGTCGGAACTACTGCCGGCATCAGCATTACCCGAGATGTACCACGTGGAGGTTGCACGATCAGATTTACATCTCTTCGGAGTGCTTGATTTAAGTGAGTCCCCTTGCCTCTCACTTTGCGTGCAATAATTAATGCGTGCAACAAATGCTCAAATTGATATCCATTAACCTCTTGACAGTGTGCTAATCGATTGTACTCTCCCTTACGTTTTGAAGCATTTCTGACGTAATTAAATTCGACACTTCAACAATTCGAATCTTTAATTCGTCAAGATTCGCTGGTTTTGTTTCGTAGACCTTGCTTTTTAGATAACCCCAGTAAAAGAAATCTAGTGGCGTTAAATCTGGAGATCTTGGTGGCCATTCAATTTGACCTCTTCTACCAATCCATTTATTAATAAATGTTTGGTTTAGAAAATTACGCGTTGTCGTGGCATAATGAGCTGGTGCACCATCCTGCGGAAACCAAACATT
>NW_011626987.1:78484-96354 GCF_000204515.1 Acromyrmex echinatior
CGAAACTGTGCGATAAACAGTAGACTTAGAAATTGGATAGTGCTCCGGATAGGTGTCATTAAACAAATTTGCGACTGCTTCGTAAGATCGAATTTGGTCACCAAAACCGCGCATTCTAAGGATTGTAATTCGGTCAGTAATACTTAGTGGCATTTTTAAATAAATGCAAAATTATTATAAAATAATGATTTTGCAATTTGAATTAAAAATGAAGTACAATTTGTAAGTAGTTTGTGTCAATACCTATAGTGTCGGAACAAAACCAGCTTTTACTATTCTTGGTAAACCAAGACGCTTATAGGTCGCGAAAGTCATTTTCACTTGCGAGAACCGTTTTTCATATAACAGATACGATTACAATCTGCGAAAAATGATTGTAATGTTTTCAATGCTTAGTGTTTTGGATTTTACTACACCATCAAGATAGATTTTTTGAAAAATCGTTTCACGTGTTCCGGTGATTATCGAAACACTAAACTTTTTTAATGTTTCTGACTAAAAAATTTTCAAAATTGCATTTTCCCGCCAAAAGTGAACGCAGCGCCCACTATGCGGAGTGTTTTGGATTCGTCTTGAGAAGACCTTTCAAATGAACTCCCACTCGACCTATGTTGCCATTTAAGATTTTCGACCCCCCTCGTGCCCCACGTGCCCCCTTAGGGGTGGGGGTCTTAACCCCCCTCAAAAGATAGATTTTTTGAAAAATTTTCACGTGTTTCAGCGTTTTTTTTAAATACCGATGGTTTTTGAAATATTTGACCGTTCCGGGACTTTTTGCCATCACTGTATATCTTTCATAAAAAAAATCTAAATAAGCAAAAATAATTTCTCTTATTTAATTAGATTACATACCTGATATTTTAACATCTTCAAAGTTATAGGTAAGCCAATATCTGCCTCCGCAAAATCCGCTGTGATAAATCTTTCTCTTGCTCTATGGTAAGAATACTCTTTCGTTCTAGACGCTTTGTACCAGATTTCATATGATTCCTACCAGGAATTCCATACCTTTCGCAAATGGCTCTCTGTGAGAGTTTATTCCGTTCAACTGCTTTAAGAGCAGCTTCCATGGACTCTGTGTTCCAATTTTCAGCACGTTTTTTTATTTGCGTCTTTTTAGTTTTAGCCATAATATTATCTTCAACAAAAAAAAGTGAATATTAAAGTCACTTATTCAATCAACAAAATCGCAAAATAATCAACAAATTACAAAATATTCAATAAATTGATATTAATTGTATTTACATTAAGGGTGCGTTTTCAAGCTAACTGTAGCACTGTATAAATATCAGTTTATCATGTTGTCTATCAAATATCAGACAAGGAAAAATGATGCTTACAAGCACTATAAGCGCAAAATGGAATGCAATTCAGGTAGAGTGAATCGAATTGAAATCAAAAAGTCCTCTACCATTTTGCAATTTTCACAATAGTTAACAAAATATTAATTACTAAAAATTGCCAAATATTGGTCTTGAATAATTTTTTACTTAAATACTATCAACTTTATAGAAAAGTTGCAAGAGACAAAAATTATTTATTTTCTTCTCATAAAGTTCTGAAAATTTTTTCAAAATTTTTTAATACCATATTTTCTCATGTTGATAAAAATAAGAAAATGCAATACTAAAAGTTGATAAAAAATTCTGAAAAATTTTTAGAGTTCTATGAGAAGAAAATAAATGTTTTGTTTCTTGCAGTTTTTCTAAAACTGCAAAATGGAAGATGACTTTTCGACTCAGTTCGATTCAGTCTACTTGCTCATGATGGATGACGAAATATAAAATTACCCTGTAAATTTTTTTCATTTTTATGTGTCTCTATTTTTTAATATTATTTGATTAGGAAGTTGAATAATATTATAATATGTTATAAGAAATTATAAAATATCGTATATATAATAAACTTTTTGAAATACTTACAATTTATTACAGCGGATTTTTATAAAAACGTCACAAACATTCACCTCGTCATAAAGTTTACATTATATTAAAAAAAACGAGTTGTTGCCGATTTTAGTTCTCTAGACTTCTTCTTATCGGTCCTATGACACATTTTTTAAGCATATAATTTAGACATAAAGTGCATTTATAAGCAGTAATTTAAAAAGTGGGCTATATTTTGTGCTGGGTTTTTTTCGGCTCAAGTACCTTAGAGGGTGTCCCGAAAGTTTTTGCCAATTGCTTTTGTGTAGATAGAACGGAAATTGAGTCGAAAAGTCCTCTATTATTTTGCAATTTTCGCAATAATTAACAAGATATTAATTATTAGGTGTTGGAATTAATTCGTAGCGTTTTTAATGAAAGAATGTTATTTATTTCACATGAGCATTAAAAAATACATTAATGAAAGTACTTCCCATCACTTGTAAAACGCTACGAATTAATTCCAACACCTAATACTAAAAATTGCCAAATTGTTTGAGATCGGTAATTCGAAAAGAAAAGCAAGAATTCTTTCAGTCGACCGACAGTAATTGTCATTGAACGCATGCATAAATTGAGCTCGTGATTTCATCTCGAGCATGATCTAAATCCTCGATAAAAATCAGCGATTTGGTGTTCTTTGTTCTTTTTAAAAACAAGTCGTTACACGCAAACAAGTTGTCGTTACCGGCAACGGACAATCGAAAGTTCTAGAACGATTCAATTCGCGCACGCGAGCGCTGCGCTCCGACGAATACGTCACGCGCTGTCACCAATCCCACGCACGGATTTTCTGTCGCGCATGACTGTTACGTTGAACGTCGTTAGAAAAGAATCCAAAGCGCCAATCAATTTTGTACACCTAATGCCACGTAATAATTACGATTGTGGCAAATTTTTATTGGATTTTTCCCAAAAAGGAAAGCTCAGGCCGAAAGCAATAAATGCTTCGCTCTCGCCGTCCTCCTTCTTACTTCTAAAAGTTCTTAGAGTTCTTAGAGTCATAGTCTTGCTACTATATCGCTTCGTAAAATCGCCGTGCTTACCGCCTAGTGAAATCGCGATAAAACGAATCTTTCGAGAAGTGCCGAGAAAATCGCCGAGATTTTCCATTACCGCGATTCCAAAATATCATTTGGAAAAGGTGACCGCATTTAATATTCTGTTAATTTAATATTTAATTAATTATATTTTTTGACTTTGTAACTGAGCATATTAAAGAAAATTCTTTTGTTAAATTACAAAGAAATGCAGTTCTCTTTACTGTCGTGCACCATATCAACCTTGTGCCGTTTTCTCACTCGAATCTTTCCGCGCGGTGCGCTCTCGCACACAAATATTGGTCTTGAATAATTTTTTACTCAAATACTATCAATTGTACAGAAAAACTGCAAGAGACAAAAATCATTTATTTTCTTCTCGTAGAACTCTAAGAATTTTTTCGGAATTTTTTATCAACTTTTTAGTACTGCACTTTCTTATTTTTACTAATTGAGAAAATACAGTATTAAAAAATTCCAAAAAAATTCTCAGAATTTTATGAAAAGAAAATAAATCATTTTTGTCTCTTGCAGTTTTTCTATAAAGTTGATGGTATTTGAATAAAAAATTATTCAAAATCAATATTTATAAGTATTTGCCAAATATTTGGAATTTCCACATGCCAGACCTGTGGAATTGACATATGCTCCATATAGGAGCATTGTTTATGAGGATTCACTGTCCATGGTAGTCATTCGAACTGCGCGTCGAATTGATTTTCCGGATTTATAAACGTAATTAAGTATTGTAATAATATCACAAATTAAATTTAATTGACAAGCAATTTTTGATAATTCGATGCTCAATCAGATATCGTATTAGAAAGATGTTAATGTGCTGAAAAACTTATTATAGATATTTTAATAAATAAATTTAGGGTATAGCAGGGTAATTTGAACAATTTCAAATGTTTTTAACAATTTCGAAAAGTAATAATTTTATCATTATTTGTTGAATATGTAGCAGGAAACTCACATATTTAAATAATATTTACCCAAAGTATAAAAAATTAATCTTTAAATTTTGTGGCACAATGCCATATCCGATTTTCTCCTACAATTTTAATAAAGCTTAATTTTGAGGGGCAATTTGAATATCTTAAAGAATAACTTGAATAATATTGAAAATGAACATTAAAATTAGAACAAAAATCAAATTTTGTAATAAAATACTTGAATTGATTCATAATTTGTCCCTGTTTATACTTTTTACGTAGATTTCATAAAAACTTAAAAAAGAGTAGGATATATTCTTATATAAACTGCAGTAACAATCGAAATACTCTACTTACTTCGTTTAATATAAAACTTTCCACGATATATAGATTTCCCGATATACAGATATCTTTTCAAACCTACATGAATATGTAAACTACAGTATATCTTTTTTGCTACTAAGCCAAAATATAAAACATGGCATCTCAATTTTTTTTAAAATTTTTCCAAACGTTTACTATTGTCCCAATTTTCTCGTTATTCAAATTACCCCACTGTACTCTATTGCGAAAAATATTACCTCGGTCGGGAGTCGAACCCAGATCTCATGTATTCTATACAAGCGTCCCAAAAATCTCTATCAAGGCCTTAGTAATATTCTTTGCAATAATCAATATATGTATGGAAACGTTTTTCTTTTAGGAGGACATAATATTATATATATTATTTTAAATTTATATATATTATTTATATATATTATTTTAGATTGTACATGCGAGAACACAAACAATATTACAAATTAAATGCCTATATAACTATCCCGCGAAACTCATCGAAATAATGTCGAATCGACATCGAAAACGTGTTTCAAAAATTAGTCGAAATATTCATCAATTTCGATGAATTTGTGGTACTCGATTCGATAAATTTTTGGCGCTTAGAATGATTTAATTTCGATGAATTTTTGATGCTTTATGATAATACAATATTTTAACGAAAAATAACTTTTTGATTATTATTATTTGTCTAGTTTAATTAGCTGTCTTCGTTGTTTCACGTGTATTCCATGTATTTTATTAATTATTTTTTAAAAACGCATTGTTGGAGATTTGAACCTGTGATCCTAAAACGGTAGCTTAATATATTATACTAATGTTCGACTGCAAACCAACGCAATGTTCGTTGCATGCGATACGCAATATCCAATAGCCAATCCGAGCGTATAGAATTAGAACATCAATAAAGCTTTACTCAATGGATATCGCGTGTCGCGTACAACAAACATAGCGTTAGTCTGTAGCCGGCATAACGTAGATCTAAGCGTACGTTTGCGATCAAGTCATTGCCAACGCTTACCTACAGTAACTATTCTTAATTTCGTGCATCTGCTGACAAATTAATATTATTTGAAGATGACTCCACAAAGTGAGTTGAAACGTATGAATATTTGTATACAGTGATTTTATAATTATAATTTCTCAAACTTATAATTGTAATTTATTCCAGATATAATTGCGCGCCGATAACTTTTGATTTCAATACAATCATTGTGAACTGCTAATAATCCTCCCTAAATTAGTGTTACGTCCTAACCCTTGAAAATTTGGTCAAAGAGACAATGAGGGAGAATGGAGAGGGTATGGAAGGACGGTTAGATTCAATCTCACAGGTATACGCGCGGAGGCGAACACCTGTGAGTCGTACGCACTTTTTCAGTCCCGGAATATGGGTCAACGTTCGAAAGGACGCTATGACACCTGTTGCTCTGGAAAGTGCGAACGTCGGTCCTACTTTTTGGGTCAAGGAACTTAATCCTTTTGATCCGGGACTGGACCTGGTGCGACCTCAGGTAGTAGAGGGAAATGAATGCGAGAGGTGATTTTAATAAAAGACAGGAGAATACCTTAAGTTACATTTATTAATAAAAAGAAAAATAATAATAAAAAAGGGTTTTATACATTAAAAACTTCTCTTTACATAAAAAATGTACATTGCAGCTTATGGATGTATGCGCGCGCGCGCGCGCGCGCGCGTGTGTGTGTGTGTGTGTGTGTGTGTGTGTGGTGGAGAAGAAAGGGTTAATGGGTATGGGAAGCGAAGAAAGTATTGCAGGAGCACATCGGGATGAGGTGCTTGTAGAGAAAAGTGTGAGGTTTCCGGGGATGTATACTGTGACTAATCTGTCCCCTTCGTTGGACGGGGACAAATAGAACCGGAACATCCGATCCCAGTCGATCGGCTTGGGATTCGATTGAAACGGGAGAGGCAGGAGCTGATCCAAAGGAGGAAGGAGTGAGAATCCTTCTTCGTGAGAAGGAGGAGGAGAAGGGAATCATTCCTCGAGAGGAGGAGGGGAATAACCGAGGATTTCCTGAATAGCAGGATCTATAACAGGAGGGGAGGTAAGATCTAATGGTTGTGTTGGAGATCTCGACGGTGAATAGGAGATCTCGACGAATTTCGTCTGTTAGTTGTAGGCGCGATTGTGGGTGGCCCTGGGGAACGGTTCCGCCTACTCCTCCGGACATAGGGGGTTCGTTCGCGTTTCCTAATGGTACGCATTACGAACCGAAGGGTTAAAATTGACATGTGTCCGGAAACGCGTGAAAATGTATTTAAGTACAATGAGTGTGTTTCTATGCGGGGAAACGCGAGGGTGAACTGGAAATAAATGCGACTTACTATTAAGTGGGTCCAAGATATCGGGTAGGTTCTAGGCGAGTGGCCAAGGAGATCCATCATCCGCGGAGAGCGTCCGAAGGGCAGTCGCAGTAGCGTATGGCTGGTAATTCCAATTGCGATTTGCTCACAAGTTCGCACTCGGATGGAATCGCGAACTGGGATGATTAGCGAAATATTCAATAATTTCCGCACTGCCCGTGACAATGGATTAACTCGTAACTGACTCGAACTTCACTGACGTGGATCAAGTGGTTTGAAATTTCGTACTGACGCTCTGCGCTTCCGCGGGACCTCTATTTATACTCCGAAAAAAGGTGCCCTTTGTCTAGGATGCAAAAGTTAGTTGCAATGTCACGCTAGATTTATGATTTTTATTTAGCGTTCTATCGTTATTAATCTAGAGTACATCGTTAGAGTAGTTTCGAGAAGAAAAGAAGTGATTTACGTTTTTCCTTAAAGAGCCAAGATTGCTCCAGACGGATGACGAATTCTGTTATTCTCGCGGAAAATACGGCTAGGTAAATAAATGGTTACTGTGCAGAACTAAATTTGCGTGCAGGGCTACCATTGTCAGTCGCGAGTCTGATCTTAGATAACGCTACCGTGGGAAGTTATCCCATGCGTTTTATGATTTTTTAAGCGCGACGTGGCGCCTGTTTTTCTAAGATGAAATTGTTGGTCAGTCTCGGATGACAAAGCCTAGATTTTTACTATTGCGTGACTTTGGTGCATTTATAATGTCTTTTGCAATTTTATCTCTTTTCGGGCCTGCATTAAGGTTGTTATTCCTTCCGGATTGATTGACATATATTGTCAAGGTCATGATCCCAAGTGACTTAAACAAATTTTAGTCGTCGCTCGTTGTTCCTTAAAAAATTATTAACAAAAAATGTTCATCAATAAAACCTAACTTTTGAACGACTACGATAAAATAAATTCCCTGTTAACAAAATATGTTTTAACAAAATATTTTTTTATATAATTTCTTATATAATTTCTGTGTCTTTAGAGCAGAGAATTTGTCCGAATTTCTACGCTCATGTATATAATATAAAAATAATATTTTTGCTAAACATGTTTTTGTTTATATAATTCATTTATATTTATATTTTCAGATATTGAGTATTTTTTAGCCATTATGTTAAAGAAAGTGTCTAATCATTCATGTATATCAAACACTTTTTTGAACATGAATTTTATAAGATAATAGACAAAATGGGATTGTTTACAACTATATCAAAATATAACTTTGCGAATATCTTTTCACAGACGTTCAATATTTTGAATATGATCGCTTGTGTCTGGATCAACAAAATGTTGTGAATGATTTATTGTTTTATGTTAAATTTAAACTCGAAAAGATTTAAACTTCTATCCATATAAAAAGAATGGAAAGGTTATTATGTAATTATTTCTTATTTGTTTTTTTATAACATTTTATTATTTAATAATTATTAATTGTAATTATATTTTATTGTATTAGTGACTATGTTACGAATGTGTAAGTTAATTGAAAATACTTTTCAACTTTCGTCATCATTACGTCGCACAATCCTACTCTTATGTGTGTGACTTATGGTCACCCTACAGTACATACCCTAAGTATGGAGCACCAAGTATGGAGAATCATTTCTTTAAAAATGGTTTTTTATTCTTTTTTTAAACTAATAAATATTTACTAAACATACTTATTAAAATTTTAAATATGCTTTAATTATTTAAAAAAATGACACAAAAATTTTTATTTTTAGATGCACTTTTAAGAGTTTGAATTTTTGTAACTCATAGTGCCTTAATCTCCCCTATATATACATTCTTATATTTGTTTGTATAAATTAATATATAAAAATTATACAAATAATGAAAGTGATAATAATGAAGTGTTAACATTATTATTTGAGTATATTCGGATATTAATTCAATATAATTTTTCATTCATAAATTTCATTTTATATAATTATTAAAAGTGTCATGTGTATGTAAAAAGTGAATCTCGAATTAACTTCGATTTGATATCGAAGTAATGAAATCGATGACTTATCAGAAAAGTTTAATTACAACAAAAAATTTTCGTAATCTATCATAAATTATATAATAATAAGAGCGAATCTCTATAATTGACTGTTTCCATCGGATCTCCTTTTGATAATATTGAGTTATAAATAAATGACGAGTTATAAATAAATGACGAATAAATCGCTTTCTCTTTCTCTCTCTCTCTCATTATCATTCTCTAGCTTAATTAACAAGTACTAATTTTCTTTCCGTAAAATCTCTTTCAATATTAATAATATTAAACAATAGACAAGAATAGACCAATGATAATACAAACGCAGGTCGTAACGCACAAAAAGATATAATTTTAAAGAAATTACAATTATAAACATTTAAGAATTTTAAGCACGAGTTTTCGAGTCTTAGCCGACTCAACCACTGAGGCTTCGGAAATATTTTTCGCAATAATTGATATGTATAAAGAGAACGCGTTGTATGGCCGCGTGTGTATAAACATTTAAGAATTTTAAGCACGATTGTATGTATGAATACATCAAATACAATAACGAAAGTCAAGGTCGATCAAAGATGGATATTTCAAATAATATATCATATTCTTTTATCAATTTATTCCAGATATGATTGCGCGTCGATAATTTTTGGTTTCAACACAATCATTCTGAAACACTAATAATCTCCCTTAAATTAGATTAGAAAGAAAGTAAGAAACTTATTGCGAAAAATATTGTTTCAGCCAGGATTCGAACCTGGGACTTTTCAACTTTCCTGGAAGAGTGTTTTAGCTTGCTCAACTACTGAGGCATCGGAAATATTCTTCGTAATAAGTGATATGTATAGAGAAAACGCATTGTATGGCTGCGTGTGTAGAAACATTTAAGAATTTTAAGCATGGCTGTATGTGTGAAACATCAAATACGATAAAAAAAGCCAAGATCGGTCAAAGTTGGATATTTCAAATAATACAGGTTATTATGCAGTATAAGGGACTACCCTCCAATGACCTTGATCTTGATATATATTGTCAAAGTCATGAACTCGAGTGATCTTGAACAAATTTTAACTGTCGCTCGTTGTTCGTTAAAAAATTGTTAACACAAAAAGTTCATTAAAGAAATGTGATTTTAAAGCAAAGAATTTGTGTTTGTAAAGAAAAAAATATAGTAATTATTCAGATTAGTAATTATTCAGAAGGGACACCTCACCAATGACCTTGACCTAGATATATGTTGTCAAGGTCATGACCTCTTGAGTGATCTCCGACAGGTTTTAGGTGACGGTCGTCCTTCGTTAAAAAGTTTTAACAAAAAAGTTCAACTATATAACACGAGAATTCCCTGCTTTAAATATGTTTGCTATTTATGCACTGTAGGGAGGTAAAAGTCGAAGATGAAGTCGAAGGTCGTACGCTTCTTTACGGGGGGGGGAGGATTAAGAGTCGCTCATCTATAGTGATCCCCGCCCCCCTTCCCTCCGCAAAGGGGCGCATTATTTTTACCTGAAGCAACTCTCACTCCCCTGCGAAGGGGCGTACGACTTTTATCTCCGACTCTTACCTCTCTCCCCCTTATAATGGAGCGCACGACTTTCATCAGAAGCGACTCTTGTCTTTCTTGCCCCCTGCAAAGGACCGCATGACTTTCAGTCGAGGCGACTCTCACTTCCTTACAGTACACGAATAGCAAATATATTTTAAAGCAGAGAATACCCGTGTTATATAGTTGTATTATATATCATTAAACTTTCCGAGTATATCTGTAATATATGTGAATATATGTAATAGAAATAAAGCGTTATTTTTAAAACTTTTTTTGTTAATATCTTTTTAACGAAGAACGTTACTTAAAATCTGTCGGTCACTCAGGGCCATGACCTTGACAACATATGTCAAGATTAAGGTCATCGGCGGGGTGTCTCTTAATCTGAATAATTATCGAAAATATTTTATTATGTAATACCTATTATATTTTATTATGTATTTTATTAATATAAAATAAAAAAATTATTACGATAAAATAAAATAATAATTGCTTAGAAATATAAACTGCCCTTTTAGTACATGTATTTTCTATATTATCCCGAGCGTTTCATGACTATTTAATCATTTAATGTACGACATTTAGTACTCCAATTATACATTTAATTACATTTAATAAGAAACTATAAAAAATAAATGTTAGATTGTTACTTGTAATGTAATAAGTTGAGAAAATATGCGCAGAAACTTGCACCTTATCTGCATATATATATTTTCTACTACAAAAATAATACTAAATTTTTATGCGGTTTAAAAATTATTATTGTACCACATAAATCATTAATAATCGATGATCTTCGATACCATGAAATTTAATCACTGTCACCTAGATAAAAAGTATGAGCAAAGTATAGTCATATTGTAGCAGTAATATTAATTTTAACATTCTAGATTATATTAAACATTCGATGACTCATCATGTACTCCGTGACTTATAGTGTCTCGGTTTTCCTTACATAACAATAATTATTTTCTTACCTTACCTTGATAGCACGGAAAGTTTCAGTTATGTGAGGGACCTTTCAATGTCTTAATTGTATCATTATATTTGTAATATTTCTGAGACTATCTCCTTTGAAATATTACAATCGCAATATTTCTGCAATTATTTTGATTGAAATCTTATGTTTGAAATGTTCCTGTAATGTATAGTTTTAACGTGCAAAAGTAAAGTTTCTGAGAGATTTTTGAAACGTTTAATTAATAAATGCAGATCATATTATATTATATGTCAATTAATTATGCGCATACATGTATACGCATGCATACACGCGCACGCGCGCGCGCGCGTGGGAAATGATTCCGCGCTAGAATCAATGATGTGCTGGCCATCTTGTGATTACATCTTGTATCCGAGTTGTACGTATGTATGTATAGGCCATCTATTAAACTACCTTGATCGATGAACGTACTGTCAGGACCAAAAAAATTACAATACTTTTTTCGATGGGTTTCGAAATGCAACTTTACTGAGTGATTGAATTATTATATTCAATACTCACTGAGTGATTGAATTATTATATTGATTATATTTCACGAATAAGAACCAATTATCAATTGACGAATAAGAACCAATCACTCGGTGAGCAAGCTGCATTCCAAAACCCATCGAGAAAAAAGTATTGTAACTCTTTTGATCCTGATCGTACATACGTGTGTCGATCAAAAGATTAAATACATAATTATGTAAAAGTAATATATGTACACATATATTACTTATATATTAATATATAAAAATATATTAACTATTAGTTATAATTTACCACATATATCACAGCACAGAATTTGCAGCAATATCGCTGTAATAACGTTGCAATAATGTTGCAGCATTGTTACTGCTACTTTTGTGCAATAGGGATCGATAATTTATTACTTTTAATGAAAAGATTATCCCACATGGAAAGGAACTATTGAGAACTATTGTGTACTATTCATATTTCTACAGTTACTATTCAATTTCTATAATTATTTGAATAGTAACTATTGGCGACTACGTGCGTGAATAGTAACTAAATAATAACTACAATTATTGGCGAATAGTTCTGAAAAGTAACTATTTGTAACTACGTAATTGAACAAAAATGACGCATGTAATATTGGCCTTACTTATCAAGTTGACATCAATCTTTACATATAAAATTTAACACTGTATTTATTTGTTTGTACAAATATTTTATAAATAACAAAATATTTCAAAATAGATTTCTTAAATGACTTAAATAATGAGAAATAATAAAAAAAAATGAGACTAGGATATAGGGTATTATAAAAAATAATCATTTATATTGTATGGTTATTTTGAAGTAACAGTAATTGTTAATAATCGTTAATAAAAAATATCCGTTTAGCCCATCCCTAACAAAAATATTATTTTAAAAAAATACGATAAAATGGTCACTATTCATCGGATATTCGTTCGATCTATTCAGGATATTCGTAAACAGGCATATCACTTAATGGTATTAAATTTTCATGACAATCGCGAAGATATAGTTATTGCTTGTATACTATTTGCTCCCATAATAAACTATTCTAATCCGTAATATGAATGGTAAATTTCTATAGTTACTATTCGCCCCTATAGTACTCATTGTCAATAATAATGAATAGTAAATGGATAAACAGTTACTATTCGTTCCAACAGTAATGAATAGTGATGTCCCATAATACTACGTGATATTACATACATAGTTCTTTGAATAATTCTGAATAGTTATATTTCATAATGGTTTTCAATAGCTCCTTAAAACTATTGAGAACTATTGAAGAATATAACTATTTAGAACTATTCAAGGAACTATGTACGAATTTCATGTAGTATGGGACATTACTATTCATAATTATTTGAACAAATAATAACTATTTAAGCATTTATTCGTTACTATTATTCGTTACTATTAGAATCATTTACTATTGAAGCGAATAGTATTATAATTACAGGCATTTATCATTTGTTATACCACAGTGATAAATAGTACATGCTTGTAATTACTATTCGCTTTAGTAGTAAACTATTTGTACTTCAAATAGGAATGAATGATAATGTTCCATAACACCATTAACAATATAAATACTGTTCTGAGTAATTATTTTTCAATAGTTCTCAATAGAACTCAATAATTTCTTCCCAGTGAATACGCTGTGAGCAATTTCGGAACATTTACATAGTGTACGTAAATATTACAGACCAGCGCATAGTAGGCCAGGGATCCCAAAAAGTGGTCAAAATTCAAAATATTGATGGATTTGCATGAAACTCACTTAGGTGTTTTTGGGGTCGCTGATATCGAATCTGATGCTAAAACAAAAAATTTTAAATCACGCAATATAGCGAATAAACTTCAAATCTAGCAGAATTTGTGTGGAAATTGTTTTCCATAACTTTTTTATGTTGCTAAGTACAATTCTTAAAATTAAATGTTACGCCTGATTAGGCATTAAAGTTCCTAGTGTCTACCACGAAGAAGTCTTAGTGCAATTTTAGATTCCTTCAGGATTTATTTTACATGAGTCTCCTTGTATGTAAAGATGTATACTACTCGCTAGCTCGCGATTTTTGTGATGTTTACAAGGAGTATTCATGCAATAATTCGAACATTTCATCGATATTTGTACATTCTGTGGCAATTTCCTTACTGATCCGAAATATTCGGCACATTGGGAATACAAATCGAACTTTCTATGAATATTTAGTGCTAGCTGGGAAAGTAGTTGACGAAATAGTGTGAAAAGAAAATGTTAGTTTTGTTACACTTTCGCTGTACAAGAAATATCTATTTTGAATCCATCATTTTGAATTTTTTGCTTTTAATATCAGATTTGAAATAAAAAAACCATTAAATACCGAGTTCCATGCAAATCCATCAACATTTTGAATTTTTACCACTTTTTGAGGTTAACGTGGCAGCGATTCTCGCGCACAGATACGTTTGAGATAAATTTTGAGCTACTAGATGTCAAATGCCGCATATTTGCCGCATATTTAAGTGAAAGTGTACAATAATAAAAACATTACAAAATGGTTCCATTAACATTTCTATAGGAAAGGGAATGTAGAAAAATGATTAATCAGGAAGGGGGGGGGGTAGGGAGTTTATTGCCATAAATTGTGAAAATTTGACACTTTATGTCTTTCTTAACTACAGTATGTATTACTTTAGATTAATTATTGACTATTTTGTAAACATTAACATCCTTGGAGATAAAATTAAGATAGGTACTTTTATATTGCCAGCATATTTTAAAATATACGATATATTTTTATAAATCGCACGTTCGTCTTTTTAGACGATTTTTCAATTGGAAAGACCTACCAATAAGAAAATACTTTATTTATGTTCATAAAACTTATGTTCTTACTATTTTCATTACTATACAATAAGATAATATAATTCTTTATATTAATATCAAAAGATGAATTTTGGCCACTTTTCGGGATCCTTGGCCCGCTGTGCGTCCAAAAAAAAAATTTAAGCACTTACTCCACTTACTAAACCTATATTATATATAATATTGGGTTCCGGTTACCTAAAATATTGATAAAAATACTTTTAGTCGATGTATTTTCACGCAATTAAATCTCCAAGTTATCCAAATAATATCGAGATTATCGTTGAGCAACAACATTTTTGTGAAACACAGAATTTTTTAATTAATATAGGAGAACATAGTTGCATACGTATCATCTCATAATCATGCTTGATGATATCTTCTTTATCTGATGTCAGTTTTGTTAAATTATATATAAAATTAAACTTAACTTAACGTTTAGACACTTCACAATACTTTGAAGGAGTGATTAAAATCTATAATACAATAAAACAATTTCTAATTTTTGTGTTATGTTTCAAAACCTGATACAATTAAATCCTATCACAATAGCATTTCAGGTCAATTACAGAGAATGATACAAAGAATTTTGTCTTATAGTGTTAGTTACTCATCCATCTTGTTGATCAAATAAAGTAACCAGTAAACGTATAATGGAATTATTCGAAATGGATTCCGATCAAAATAATTAAATTATTTCCTACATTTCTATTTTTTAAAGAAACTGTAGGAAAACTAAATAATTTTGATCGAGACTCATTCCAAGCAATTCCATAATATGTCCTAGAATAAAATATTAGAGAGACTACTTATCATGTCTAATGGAATTTCCGTAACACCTGTATCTATATTTCGGTCAAATAAATGATATTTTAATATTTAATTAAAAATGTCTGGATGACTCACAAATGTTTTTAATGATACTTTATAACTCTTTATACGAAATACAAACGATTCCATATATAAACTTTGTTGAATTTAGATCCGGTTAATTATTCCGGTCAAATACATGGTTAAAAAAAGAATGATTAATTGTGATTAATAGAATGATTCACAAATCTTTTTATTTGCACTTCAAAACTCTTTATACGAAATACAAATGATTTAAAATGATAATTTGTACAACCGGAGGTTTTGTCCGGTTACGTGCATACGAATTGAGTATACGGTTTTACCGATATTTTCATTCTAAAGGTATATTCTCGGATAGAGAGGTATATTGGATATCGCGTGTCGCGCGCGATGAACATGCCGAAACTATTATGCAAGAGTCTGTGCTGCAACCAATAATTTTGCGGCGGTATCGGCGGAATGAAGCCACGATCAATCACGAACGTTCCACAATTCCGCATTCCATGAGAGTGCACCCTGAGGGTGCACTCCGTCCCATGAAATCGGAACATCGAAACGGATTTCTTACTAGAAATGAGTTTACTAGTATTCCGTTCCGTAAGAAGTTTCTCTACTGTATCGGAACCACCGGAATCATAGCCGAAACAGTATAGAAACGATACAGAATCAATATCATATCAATTGCAGGCTTTGTCGATCCGGCTATTGTTGATGGTTGAAAATTTGACAACTTCGATTGAGAAAATTAATAATAATTTTTCAATATGACATATACTTGTTTTATATATTTGCAGTCCAACTAATACTAGCAGTTCTTCAAATAATACCGATATCATTCGTATGAAGTAATGGAAGAATTTCTCACAATCGGTCGTTTGCATTTCAAGAATTAAAATGTCACTTGTGTCTTGGAGATGCCTCATTTTTTGTGTAAATTAACTGTACCCAGAATTTTTGTTTTCTTGTATATTTCTATTATTGCAATAAAACGTTATAAGCGAAATAAAATTTTCGCACACTCTTAAATATCGGAATAGCACGCCAACTTAGCACATTTCTTGCCTTTCGCAATAATTTCAACATTAGTAATAACGTTACTTTTTCATTTATCGTTGTAGATTTACAAAACAAATTTCTGAATATTCGTTTCAATTTTTAGATTCAATTAACTCAGCTGAACATGCCATTCCGTCCCGTAAAAATTTTCTCTACCCGTCCCATGCAATCGGAACGCAATGGAATTTTAGTAACAAACTATCTCACTCTTATAATTTAATATTTATCAAAATAATGTTATAGATAAGATAAGCACAAATTATCATATTACTGCTTTAGTCGCATTAAAATAACGAAATATCGATTAAATTAAGTAAATTAGCTTGCGATCGAGGCGACATTTCATCTGTTTCCATTTCAGATATCGAGTTCCAGATATCTGACGGGTAGAGAAATTTCTTACGGAACAGAATTATAATGAATTCAATTTTCGGATAAAAAATCCGTTTCGTCGTTCCAATTCCGTGTACATGGGACGACACCTTGAGAATGCGGTCCCATGGTGCAAAACGCTCATGATTGTTAGTGGTTTTATTCAGTCGATTCCATTCCGTTAAAATGTGTTTTTCTATGTCCTATGGAACGAAATTTCCGGAATGCACAATTAGCGTTGACCAATCACAAGAGCCTTCCCGTGGATTACTTTCATTAGATCCACCGGAATAGCATTTAGCTCGCATTGATTACGCATCTGCAAGTTCCATAGGACATAGGAAACTAAACTCCTGTGGATCGGAAATCACACATACATACATACAGGGACATTGCGGGACTGTCTCCGTTTTGTGTACCCATTTTGATTTTGATTTATATTTTCGCTTTTTGTATAATATATATATATGTGCGGGAATGCACCGCACGGAAAGATTCGAGTGAGAAAACGGCACAAGGTTGATATGATACACGACAGTAAAGAGAACTCCGTTTCTTTGTAATTTAACAAAAGAATTTTCTTTAATATGCACAGTTACAAATTCAGAAAATATAATTAATTAAATATTAGATTAACAGAACATTAAATGCGGTCACCTTTTCCAAATTGTAGTTGGAATCGCGGTGATGGAAAATCTCGGCGATTTTCTCGGCACTTCTCGAAAAGATTCGTTTTATAGCGGTTTTCACTAAGCGGTTAGCACGGCGGTTTTACGAAGCCATATAGTAGCGAGACTATGACTTTAAGAACTCTAAGAAGTCTAAAACTCTAAGGACTCTAAGAACCTTTTTGACTCTAAGAAGGAGGACGGCGAGATCGAAGCATTTATTGCTTTCGGCCTGGGCTTTCTTCTTGGGAAAAATCCAATAAAATTTTGCCACAATCGTAATTATTACGTGGCATTAGGTGTACAAAATTGATTGGCGCTTTGGATTCTTTTCTAACGACGTTCAACGTAACAGTCATGCGCGACAGAAAATCCGTACGTGGGATTGGTGACAGCGCGTGACGTATTCGTCGGAGCGCGGCGCTCGCGTGCGCGAATTGAATTGTTCTAGAACTTTCGA
>NW_011626987.1:102264-114979 GCF_000204515.1 Acromyrmex echinatior
ATATGCACAGTTACAAATTCAGAAAATATAATTAATTAAATATTAGATTAACAGAATATTAAATGCGGTCACCTTTTCCAAATTGTATTTGGAATCGCGGTGATGGAAAATCTCGGCGATTTTCTCGGCACTTCTCGAAAAGATTCGTTTTTCACGGTTTTCACTAAGCAGTTAGCACGGCGGTTTTACGAAGCGAGACTATGACTCTAAAAACTCTAAGAAGTCTAAAACTCTAAGGACTCTAAGAACCTTTTTGACTCTAAGAAGGAGGACGGCGAGATCGAAGCATTTATTGCTTTCGGCCTGGGCTTTCTTCTTGGGAAAAATCCAATAAAATTTTGCCACAATCGTAATTATTACGTGGCATTAGGTGTACAAAATTGATTGGCGCTTTGGATTCTTTTCTAACGACGTTCAACGTAACAGTCATGCGCGACAGAAAATCCGTACGTGGGATTGGTGACAGCGCGTGACGTATTCGTCGGAGCGCGGCGCTCGCGTGCGCGAATTGAATTGTTTTAGAACTTTCGAATGTCCGTTACCGGTGCCTGTTTGCGTGTACCGAATTGTTTTAAAAAGAACAAAGAACGCCAAATCGCTGATTTTAACGAGGATTAAGATCATGTTCTAGATGAAATCACGAGCTCACTTTATGCGTGCGTTCAACGACAATCACTGTCGATCAACCGAAAGAATTCCTGCCTTTCCCGAATTAACGATCTCAAACAATATACTACATTCGTGTTCTGATCATATTAACTTCCGTATTTATTTGGAGACTTAATTACCTTCAGGATTATGTTTAGATTCCACCCGAGTGCTACCTAGGTATCACTCCATTCTTGTTACTTACCGAATATTAAACAAGAATAACATAACACCCGGAGAACACAGATGGGAATCCGAACAGGTTTCAGCATGTTGATTAATCATGCGGTTGTAGGAGACAGTTTCCTCCATTAAACCAGCTTAACGAGGTTAGTTTTTATAACACACACACACACACATGCAAGCATCGGTGGAATCCGCAAAAGAAATAAACTTGCGCAACAGAAAACGGCGGAATCGGCGGAATGAAGCCACGACCAATCACGAGAGTTTCACCAATTTTCGCATTGCATCAATTCTGCACTATGGGACCGCACCCTAAGGCTACCAATTACGATCAAAGTTAGTTCAGTCTATGTAATTTTATATATGGTTGACGCTAAAAAGTTCGTTTCTTTCTAGCGTTGACGGATCATGATTAAGCTTGATCGGGCGTTGATGAAACCGGCCTTTAAAAACACAAATTCACTGCTAATGCAAAGAATTTGTGTGTTTAAAACAGTGGATTTTTGTGTTTGAAACAATGAATTTATGTTTTTAAAGCAATGAATTTGTGTTTGTAAAACAATGATTAAAACAGTAAATTTGTATGAGTTGTGTTGAATATTGATTACTTTTCTATAGTGATTTTAAGAAGGTCTTTATTAATAAAAGGTTCTCCAATAATTACGTTTCTTCGTAAATGTTTTACGTTAAATTTGATTATATAATTTCTTAAAAAGAGTGATCGCGAAAATCGCCCGTTTTTTTTTGGCACTTAATTTTTGAACTGAACTGTGTGCCAAAAATTTTATCTTCAGACATTAATCACAGAGAAGTTTAAAGATGAGGTGAAAATTATTATCAGAGCAGAAAGGAGTGGAATCAAACAGATTTTCATATAGATGTAATTGTTGATTCCCCACTCCAGCTATGATAACGATTGTTACCTCAACCAAGAAACTTCTTTGTAATTTTCTTTGTAATTAATATCTCATTGCAGTATATTATTTGACACACAGTTCAGTCAAAAACTTGAGAGCCTAAAAAACGGACGAAAATATAAAAGGTGACCTCTTTTTTGAGGTCTCTGTTTATATTTGTACATGTAAAGGTTATGTTAAGTTCAAATTATTTTAATATGTTATAATGTTATAATTTTATTATTCCAACCCAATGGCAACTTTAATTCTCTGTTAAAAATTATTACTCTTCGAAAAAAATTAATGTATTAAATAAAAAAATCAATTAAAAATTAAAACCAATAATTTTAACTAATTAAATTAAGTTCTATCAAATTCAAAAATAAACATAAATGATACTGTTTTTTGTTATTTATACAAACATACCTTTTTGAAAAAAGGTAAAAAAAGCACTAAGCATGTGTGCTTTTCGCGAAGAATTATTTGGGCCGGTTTTACCAACACCAATTACTTAATTGGCCGTGGAACTAACTAATTGTATTTTTTGTTTAGTAGAATTGATCACTTATGATTGACACCGATTCGGCTTAATCGAGTTGGTGAAACCGGCCCTTCGTATATAACTAAGTATCCAATTAATAGTAGTTTTAATTTTTTTCCTAAGATATTCTTTATTGAAGATCTTATTCCCAAGTAATGGACCTCTGTGAAGTTGGCATCTCATTTTTCAAAAAATGAAATTTTGATCACAGTTCCGAATGCACCCCGAAGAGTTTTGGAGTTCCCCAAAATTAAGAATAGTTCCGGCGAATTAATATAAAAAAAAAAATTAAAAATTTGGGGTGCTAACTTCACAAAATTCAGAATAAAAAATCGCGATATCTCCTAAACCATTAATAATAGCGCTTTAAATGATAATAACTTTTGGTAGAACTCATGGAGTGCTACTCAGAACTGCCACTAGAATTGCCAAAACTATAAAAAAATTTTTACCTTTCGGGTGTTAGAAATTTTCGATTCGACGAATGAAAAATAGCGATAGCTCTTAAACCGTTGGTCCTAGCGCTTCGAACGTTAATAATATTTTCATTAGAACTCGTGGAGTGCTAGAAATGTCGCAACTTACATATCTTTTATCTCTATGATGTTGAAAGATTTTTCTATTGAACATACTAAAATTGTTGTATTTTTTACTTTGCACGGATTTAATGGACCCCTACGTTTATGTGTATTTTTGTTTTGTCGCCAGTGTATGCGTTTGTGTGTATCTTGCTCTTGGCATAACTCGGAATCAACGGTGTGGATATGGCAGGAATCTGATCCGTTTGTGTGTGTTTTGTGTGTGTGTGTTTTGCGTGTATGTATGTGTGTGCGCGTGCGTGCGCGCATGCATGTGTGTTTGTTAACATGATCGAATGTGTCTGATGAAATGTGATTTAATTAATATAATTGAAATCATTGATTGATAACTAGTATATAAAATTTGTTAAAAATATTTTTAATTGTCTTTGTATAGTTTCCATTCTGCAAACCTACCATGGTATATACGATTAAATGTGGTGTTATTTCTTCATCTGATGCTATTTTCTGCTTAATCATTATATCATCATATAAATATTTGAGTGATATCATATACGAATGTTATATAATGCCTGTTATTTCTGTCGCTGGCGTATTGATGATACTGCACCAACTATAATGTAATCCTTATCATTCGTATTCAATTTTTTAGATATAGATCTAAGTGCACTGTTTTTCTCGATACCAATGGAAGTAGTATATTGTCCATCCGTAAAGACACTGCAATCTACAAGTAAATGCGATTGAAAGATATATTTTTCGAGAATACTTTCGTGGCACTTCTTACACGTAGAGGCTTTATATGTGTAGGAATTGTATCCAGTAGTGTTTCGCAGTGCCAAAAGACCGTTTTGTAAAATTAATGTACTTGTTACTGGAATTTTTCGCAAATGTTCATTATTGCAACAATGACACTTTTTACTTATAATTGAACTGGGAAAATTTACGAATAACTGTTCCGCTAGATGCGCGACATTTCAATTGGCATTCAAATTCGTTACATTTGTTCGATAAGGTGCAATTTCAAATATTGGTATCCATTAAGGATTTTCGCGCGATGTTGATAAATATTTTTCGTAATACTACTTACCATTAAAATATTTTTAGCGAAATTACAAAAATTGTTTTGTTTATTAATAGTATAAGTTTCGTTGGTTACTATTGCGTTAACGAATCAAATGCACATATTTCGCGAATCACGATAAAATTATCATCGCATCGGGATACTTTAAGCAAGCTGCCGTTTTTTAATACTGGTATAGTAACCCGCTATAAAGTCTTCATATTATCCCAATCTAGACAATTGTCAAGATAAGTAAGTTTTCGTTTTTTATTTAACTTTGGACCAATTTCATCGAAATTCGATTCTTTTTTAGCAGTTAATCTCGTCAATTTTCTACAACATCCCATATATTTTCTTTACTATTCGTATCCTGTTCTTTGCATGCTGTATTTTTGTTGGCCAATGCTAATAAAGTTTTACCTTGCAAGAAATTGATATGTTTGACGATGAATTTACCGATTTTCATTGGTATTTCGCTTTTAAATAACCTGTATTTCAGATCTGCGAATGATACTTCATCTGAGGACGTAGCTACTATCACAACGAAAGTGAGAGTGTATGATACCTGTCTACAAAGGTAAGTAGATTTTTTAATTTTACTGCATGTTGTGAATTATAAAACGCATTTACCACAGAACCTGAGACAGATTTCGCTGTAATATCCTCTGCTGATTTATAAATGGATTTTGTCCATTCCGTCAATCCATTGGCATTTTCACTGAAATTGTCTAAAAGTGTTTCCTCATTGATCTCTTCCTCATACATAAGTAGCATCTTCAATCGATGATCCTTTGATGACATCATTCACCGATCTTGAATGATTCTTCTAAAAGAAGAAGATCAGAATTCTCGTCACTACCTATGTCTTCATTTAATGCGATAACTATTATGGATATAACGATTTTATATTTTGTATGTTGTTCTATTTACGCTGTTGTTAGATTTACGAGCACATATAAATCGGCAAGTCCTTTGTGTCCTCCTCATTATCTTGATCATCGCGCTGAGCTTGTTCATGTACGATTGTGAAAGAAGTGCCTCTTGCTCAGCAATATTATGTACGAACATTATATACGATCGCGAAAAATTAATGGAAACTTTGGCAAAATTCGAGTTTAGAGCTCTTGATGAGAAGGATAAATCGTTTCCACCAGTAACGTTTATGAAAAAGTTTCAGATTACATGCATGCTCAAAGTTCTAGTATTACACCAAAGTATACTATATTAAATGAAAATAGATTCGGTATGAAAGATTACGTATTGCGTATTTTTAATATTAACAAAGCCGGAGAATTGAACCAGTCAGAAGCAGTAGACGATACTTCGTTTAATCTGTCTAATATACCAACGACTAAAAATGTAACATTTTCACTCGTTATTTTTAATGATGTATGAAAAGATATTAAACCTATAAGGAAAACATATCGTAATCATAAATATGTTTTGTTTCAGTCAGGAAAATGGATTCACGTATTTGCGTCTAAAATATGGGAGCAGAAAAAATTCCATGTGCATTTACTTTTAAGTGTGCTAAAGTTTTTAAAAGTAGCGACGCTAAGTACTATACACGTTTTATAGTTGTATGTACTGAATGCAGAATAAACTTTCCGGGCATTTATTGCAAAAGCCAAAAAAGGATGCAGACGTAATATTCGAATGTAGATTGAAGAATTATCAGTCAACATTTTGGCACAAAAAAAAGCGTCAATTAAAAGAACATCTGCGTCAGAAAATAGCGTCACATTTGTTGGACGGTAAACAAGATACTAGTATATGGAGAATGAAGCAAAATGCTTAATGGATAATGGCGATCTTATTCCGCCATTGTTATATAATGCTACAGTGCTACGAAAAGCCAAGCAACAAGAAACGGATCGTTGTCTTGAATTAAAGCATTTCCAATTCTAAATTTAAATGTAGCAAAGAATGAATCTTTTGCGGACATTATATGCAATATAGGTCTTGATTTCATTCTTCTGTATATATTGGACAGAAGAGCAGAAAATATTTTACAAGACTATGAATAGAAATCATAATAATTTTTTAACGATTGATGCCAGGAAATTTTGTGAAAAAATTAAAGCTCGTTAATAAAGAAAAAAGCCCTCATATTTATTTGTATCAGTGCGTGCTAATAACAGAAACAACTAGCACTCCAGTATTCCAAATGGTGTCAACTAAGCAAGATGCATCAATGATTACATATTTTCTTGTAATTTTAATGGATAGTGCCTTCATCACGAATGATAATAACAGATTTCAGCAAGGCTCTTCTTATGGCAAAAAAGCATTCGCAAATTGCGCGGATACATATTCTTATGCAAACATTATATGATATTGTCATTTTGGAGAAGCAAGAGAAATTGCCAAGTTGCTACATCAGATTGGATGAAAACCATTTCATTTGAATGATTTCAAAATGGGACTGTCTTCGCGGTAAAGTAGCAAAAGTTCGACAATTTTATTTAAGAATTTTTTATCGGCCATTTATAAAATGAGCAAAATACAAAATATAAAATCGTTATTAATACCAATAATAGTTTATCGCATTAAGTGAAGACATAGGCAGTGACAAGAATTCTGATCTTCTTCTTTCAGAAGAATCATTCAAGATCGGTGAATGATGTTATCAAAGGATCATCGATTGAAGATGCTACTTATGAGAAAGAGATCAATGAGGAAATATTTTTAAAAAATTTTAGTGAAAATGCCAATGGATAGACGGAATGGGCGAAATCCATTTATGAATCAGCAGAGGATATTGCAGCGAAATCTGTCTCAGGTAAATGCGTTTTATAATTCACAACATGCATTAAAATTAAAAATATCTAATTTTCTACTTGTTTCTGTGAAGATATCATGCGCTCTCACTTTCGTTGTGATAAAATAGTAGCTACTCAGCTGTTAAAGCATCATTTGCAGACCTGAAATACAAGTTATTTAAAAGTGAATTACCAATGCGAATCGATAAATTCATCGTCATATCAATTTCTTGCAAGGTAAAACTTTATTAGCATTGGCCAACGAAAATACAGCATGCAAAGAACAGGATATGATAAATAGTAAAGAAAATATGTGGGATGTTGTCGTTCGAAGAAAATTGGCGAGATTTAACTGTTAAGAAAGAATCGAATGTTGATGAAATTGTTCCAAAGTTAAATAAAAAAAGGAAAATTTACTTACCTTGATGATTGTCCAGATTGGGATAATATAATGAAGACCTTACAGTGGGTTACTATACTAGTATTAAAAAACGGCAGCTTGTTTAAAGCATCCCGATGCAATGATAATTTTATCGTGGTTCGCGAAACATGTGCATTTGATTCGTTAACGCAATAGTAACCAACGAAACTTATACTATTAATAAACAAAACAATTTTTGTAATTTCGCTAAAAACATTTCAATGGTAAGTAGTATTACGAGAAATATTTATCAACAAATCGCGCGAAAATCCTTAGTGGTATACCAATATTTGAAATTACACCTTACCGAATAAATGTAACGAATTTAAATGCCAATTGAAATGTCGCGCATCTAGCGGAACAGTTATTCGTATAAATTTTCCCAGTTTAATTATAAGTAAAAAGTGTCATCGTTGCAAACATTTGCGAACATTTGCGAAAAATTTCAGTAATAAGTACATTAACATAATTTTGTACATTAACAAAACAGTCTTTCGGCACTGCGAAACGCTATACTAGACACTATTTACGATAAAACCTCTACTTGCAAGAAGTGCCATGAAAATATTCTCGAAAAATATATCTTTCAATCGCATTTACTTGTAGATTGCAATGTCTTTACGGATGGACAATATACTGCTTCCATTAGTATCGAGAAAAACAGTGCACTTGGATCTATACCCAAAAAAATTGAATATGAATGATAAGAATTACATTATAGCTGATGCAGTATCATCAATATGCCAGCGACAGAAATAACAGGCATTATACAACATTCGTATATGATACAACTCAAATATTTATATGATGATATAATGACTAAGCAGAAAATAGCATCAGATGATGAAGAAGTAACCCATATAAGAAATAACATCACATTTAATCATATATATCATGGTAGGTTTGCAGAATGGAAACTATACAAAACAGTTAAAAACATTTTTAACAAACTCTATATACTAGTTATCAATCAATGATTTCAATTGTATTAACCAAAATTCATCAGACAATTCATCAGACATATCATGTCAACAAACACACCCACGCACGCGCGCACATACACACACACACACAAAACACACACAAACGGAATCAGATTCTTGCCACGTCCATGCCGTTGATTGCCGAGTTATGCCGAGAGCAGGACACACACAAACGCATACACACAAACGCATACACTGGCGATAAAATAAAAATACACATAAACACGTAGGGGTCCATGAAAACCCGTGCAAAGAAAGAATACGACAACAATTTTAGTACGTTCGAAAAATCTTTCAACATCATAAAGATAAAAGATATGTAAGTTGCGACATTTCTAGCACTCCACGAGTTCTAATGAAAATTATTAACGCTCGGAGTGCTAGGACTAACAATTTAAGAGAAGATAATTTTTTGAATGTCTGATTCTCTCACATGAGGGACAAAAATTTTTTTAATATTACAGCAGTTCTGTTGACAATTTTGGATAGCACCCCAAAAGTTCTATCAAAAGTTATTATCATTTAAAGCGCTAGGATAAATGATTGTTACGATTTGCGTTGTTGTTGAGATTTTTCTCCGTTTTTGAGTCAATGTATTTAAACAATTTACTCGGGGACCGGAGATTAAGTTGTGTAGTTAAGGATGCGATTCACTGGGAAGTACTGGATAATTTAAAGGAAGGGTAACCTTGAATCCGGTGCCAAAAAGATCGCGAAGTTTATAGGCGAATCTACGTGGATCGTACTTTGGAATGGTTTTGTAATTAGGAAACGTGAGGTTGATCTCCAATTTATTTAGAGTGTAGACAGGTTCGCGGGGTAAGTCTACCGGTTTGTCTTGGTCTAGCAATTGCGCAAGTTTTTGGAAATAGGGGAAAGGATCTTGATTTGAAATAAGGACTGATTTAACTTGGAACCTCAATCTCTTTTCTTTTTGTCTTCGTCCGCCTTTGGTAGGCATGGAGGTAACGCAAAAAAAAGAATTATAATGTTCCGGGGAACTGTCGTAAACGGGGGCCACGCTATTGGCAGCGACAGTCGTAACAGCTCTCTGGATACGAGGAAATTATGAATTCTCCGAGGAAGTGCTGACAAACGGGGGCCACGCTATTGGCAGCGACAGTCGTAACAGCTCTCTGGATACGAGGAAATTATGAATTCTCCGAGGAAGTGCTGACAAACGGGGGCCACGCTATTGGCAACTGGGTGACTGATAAATTGACCGAAGCAGTGTAGTAGTAGTAAATGAGTAGTAAGTAAGTAAGTGAGAGTGAGTGTGAGTCTAAGAGTGAGTCTGAGTGTAAGTCTAAGTCTAAGTGAGGTTCTGTCTTCGACAGCTCCTTTCATATTCTGAAAATGAGTGTGGGAGTGTCCTTTCAGAACCAATCGACACTTCCCAAAATTTGGTAGAACCTATACTCGCGCTTTTCTTGAGATAAGGCAGCAAGGCTCCGCGTAAGCCCTACTTCCCACTCTACAAGTTTATTCTTAATAAATAATAGTTGAATTGTAACAATTTGTTGTAATAAAAATTCGGTTTTCTTTAATATCCTTTATGCGAGGCGAATTCACTACATTCATATATTTAAAATTAATTTAACTTTATTAGAAACAGACAAAGGGAAAAAAAAGAGATATTCGTTCTCGCATTCAGGAAGATTTCTATTTTACTGCTAATTGTTGAACTTAATTATTTAATCGTTAAACACTAATATAATATACATTATTATTAATGTTAATGTATAATACGCTTTTATATTTGTTATTTCATAGGGCTTCTTTGAGAAAGATCGTGTGATATTCTTAGACATTCTTTCTAGAATAATCTGTAGATAATTTTTATGACGCATAAAAGTACATAACGTGATCTATCTGTTAGAGTTTAAATAAAGAAATTGAATATACCCTCTTATAAAAGAGACGGAATTTCCGGTTTCGAAATAAAGATAAAATAAGGAAATCTAGCGATAAGATAAAAGTAAAGTATAAATTGTATACCTATGACGAATATCTATAAAGAATAAGGGAATTTTATTGGTATGTAACATGGTTTAGAAGATATCGCGATTTTTCGTTCTGCGTTTTGTGAAGTTAGCATCTCAAATTTTTTTTTGTTTTTATATTAATTCGTCAGAACTATTTTTAATTTTAGACAGAAACTCCAGAACTCTTTGGAGTGCATTCGGAATTGTGACCAAAATTTTATTTTTTGAAAAATGATGTGCCAACTTCATAGAGGTAAGTAATGACAACTTTAATTCTTTGTCAACAACTATTACACTTCAAAAAAAATTAATGTATCAAATAAAAACTTAAAACTCAGATGTTACAATTTTATCTGATTGAAGTTAAATTCTATTAAATTAAAAATGTAAAACACAAATGGTATTGTCTCTTGTTATTTACTTAACTTTAATGATATGTATAATTCGCATAAAAGATTTGATATTAACAAAATTGGCGCCAAGTGAAATTTCTCAAAATTTTATGTATTATTCCTAAAAAAGATTTATATCAATCATTGAGATCACGTGGCGTTGCTAGATCTCGATATAATAATATAATAGTAAAATATGAATGTAATATTTAGAAAAATAAGAAAAATAAGAATGTAATACCTAAAAAATGTAATATTTAAAAAAATTACGTAAATAAGAAGCGTATTAATATAAAAAATTAGAATCATATTAAAAAATATGAATATTTAGAAAAATAAGAAAAATAAGAAGCATTCCCAATGAGAGTTAATATATCTAGCGTGTATATATGCGATTGAGTTATAGAGTCGTAAATTATGAACGTTGAATATTATTAATTGTGTCTAAGAATAACAAATTTCGTAAGACATGCATTATGAAAGAGAAACAAATAGTAAACTTTATTCTTATTCAGTGTAAAGTTCAGATTAAATTTATTATTACTTTTATTATTATTTTTAAATTATAATTATCTTTTATTATTTATTTTTAATAATTACCATTCTAATTTTAAATTGTTTTTATAGTTTTTCTTACTCGATCTAGCAACGCCAAGTATTTTTACATGAAAAATTTTTCTACTTAAATTAAATTTTATCATTTTATACGGTTAACTCTTTAATTTTTGTGATAACATTTAAATTGAGCAAGGTAACGCAGTTTTGTGATAATGTTTTGTATAATATTTTGATGGAGAATTAAATAACCACTACTTCAGTTGGAAGAGAAAATGTCTTTGAATGAATTGTGATATAATAATTTCATTTAAGAGAAATTTAAACCATTTGGATTGGAATAGGAAGATCCTTCAATAAGATATACATACACTTAGGTTTCATTTCATAAAAGTTAAAGATAATACCATTTATGGATTAAGTATTTATGGATTAAGTAAATAATAATAAAGATAATATCACTTGTGTTTTACTTTTTATTTTGATAGTAGAATTTAACTTGGTGCCACAGTTGTTGATATTAATTCTTTTATACAAATGATACATATCATTAGATTAATATTCATTATTTATTTAATTTGGCATGGTATAAAGAAATGAGATTTAACTTCGTGCCAGTTCTTGATATCAAATTTTTTATAGGAATATCATTAAAGTTAATATTATTTATATAATTTTGTATCCGAATTATATGGAATTTAACTTGGCGTCAATTGTTGATATCAAATCTTTTTTACGAATAATACATAAAATTTTGAGGAATTTCACTTGGCGTCAATTTTGTTGATATCAAATCTTTTATATGAATGATACATATCATTAGAGTTAAGTAAATAACAAGAGATAGTACCATTTGTGTTTTACTTTTTTAATAGAATTTAACTTCATTAGTTAAGATTGTAGCATCTGAATTTTAATTTTTCATTTGATACATAATTTTTTTTCGAAGAGTAATAATTTTTGACTGAGAATTAAAGTTGTCATTACTTGGGTTGTAATAAGAAAACCTTCAATAAAGAATAAATTAAAAAATTGAAACTTGAACAAATTAAAACTACTATTAATTAGGTTGGATATTTAGTTATATTCAAAGAGCCAGTTTCACCAACTCGATTTCATGAACTCGATTAAGCCGAATCGGTGTCAACTATAAGTGATCAATTCTACTAAACAGCAAATACAATTAATCAGTTCCACGGCCAATTAAATAATTGATGAAACCGACCCAAATAATTCTTCACGAAAAGCACGCATGCTTAGTGCTTTTTTTATCTTTTTTTAAAAAGGTAAGTTTGTTTTAACTTACAAAAGAAACACCAGGTGAATCTCTTCGATTTAAATGAGCTTTTAGTATGTTGTTCTAAGGGGATGAAATCCTTCCCTGAAAAAAATCGATTTTTTTCTTTTAGATTGAATATATCGTCGAATCTGTAAGAGATAGAAAAATTTGAAGAATAAAAATTGAATGGCATTAAGAGTACTTTAAAAATATATAAAAAAATCTTTTTATAAATAAATAATTTTTATTATAAATAAATTATTTAAAAAATATTTTTTTTATTATAAATAAATTATTAAAAAAATATTTTTTTATTATAATTCTATAAAGTCTTAAAGCCATTCAATTTTTATTCTGAAAATTTTTTTCTATCTTTTACATATTTGACGATATTCAATTTGACAAAAAAACCGATTTTTTTCAAAGGAAGATTTCATTCTCTTAATGTGCGACTCAGCACATATA
>NW_011626987.1:116544-138425 GCF_000204515.1 Acromyrmex echinatior
GAGATGTGGTTCGTGTCCGGGAACATATTTGTCGCACTGTGTATATATATATATATATATGTAATGTATACAATATTATTTATTTCCGCGTGCATATAAGGTCGCGAGCGAAATACATCACTGAAATATTTAAAATAGAAAATTCAAAATACTAATTTATATTTGTAAATATTAATTTATATTTGAATTATAAAGAATATAATTAATTTTCAGCCATTTGATTTGAAGTATAAATAATTTGTATTATATTTCAAATTGAAAGGTTGAAAATGTTTTGTAATTTAAATATTAATTAAGATTTTGACAGTATTTTAAATATTTCAATGTTGCAAATGAAGCTATATAATTTTATCTAGTCCTACTCGCATACATACATTTTTTTACATTTCTGCAATGTTGCAAATGAACCTAAAGAGAACATTGCATCAACATCACTGAAATATTGTGTAAATATTTTCGTAATATTTTAGAAACGTTTCTTGCGGATCAAAGCGGACATTTTGATTGTCATCCGAAATCTTGCAGAGACTTCTCAGAAACATTATGTAATGTTACTGCGACGGTTTTAATGTTTCAATGTTATGGTTGTGCAACGTTTCAGAAATTCTTTTGTGCTATCAGAGTAATTACTTCATATTTATTTTAATTATTTGTTATATTCGTTATTTGTATATAAAACAAGAAATGTTCAAAATAAGATTATTATTACTATTATGCATTAACTTAAGATTGATATTTTATCATTTTCATATCAGTTCAAAGTTATTTCGATTTGTTTCGAAAACAAAATTTTTTTAAATGAAATTATTATTATTGTGTATTAATTACTATCTTTTATTATTAAAACGAAGATTTTTTGTATTAAAAGTAAGATATAGCAATAATTTAAAATATCGAATTAAAATATCGAAATATCGATTTTCTAATCTGGAAATACTATCGTGCCCCTTTAGGCGAGTCGGCGGGTTGCGCCGGATTGAGATTATAGGATCTCAATAACGGTCCATACAGTACAGAACTTGCAATAATAATGCTGCAATGTTGCAGCATTGTTGCTGCAACTTTTGTGCTACAAGGGGATCGAGTTTTAAGTATAATTTAATCGATAGCTTACTCTGATTGTATTATTCGTGCTTTTATTTCTTTTCTACGTTTATTTCTTCCTAAAAGTAGAGATATTGCGATTCAAAGTCCAGATCTGTAACTTTCAGATTTCAGATACGTCGCTATTGTCGTCGACCAGCTCTCAAAATGTACGATTATACCGTTTAGCACTAGATGGCGCTAGAGGCGCTATCGGATATCTACATTCGAAATATGACGTTTAGAAGCTCACGGCAGTGTGCAGAACGCGAGGTGCTTACCAGGCAGTTTCTATACCCTGCGTACCAAGCTATTGATAGCGAATATTCGACACTTTAGAAATTAATTTTTTTATTTTGATGAAAATTGGGAATGAATGTTTTGTGAAAATTGAGAAATGTTGGAGAACTTTACTAGGAAATGAAAATGGCAAAGTGATTTGTTCGTTATCGAACTTTATTTATTTATAATAACATTTAACAAAAGAAGATTGTACGGAAATGAAATTGTACACCAGTATTTGTTAACTAAGTCAGGAAATGATAATGAAAAAGAGATTTATTTATCATCGATATCTTTTTGTTTATAATTTACATGACAAAAGGAAATCGAACGGAAACAAAATTATACACTATATTTGTTAACTAAGTTAAAAAATAATAATAATAATGCCATTTGTCATCGATCTCTATTTGTTTATGATCTAATACATGACGGAATCCATACAGCACAGAAAGATTGTAAAATGATTGCAGATATATCTTACTGCAATGTTGTTATATTGCAAGTAGATTGCGCAATGTATTTGCAACATTGTTGCAACGTCATAGCATCATAAAAATGTCCGCCTTCAGCAAGAATGCGCTGTAATGTCGTAGCAATGCTGCAGTGCAATGTATTTACAACTATTATTAAAAATAATTCTTTTAATATTACTGAATATAATTTGAAATATAATTTATGATATAAATAAATGCAAAAAAAGAACTAATCAATAATAATATATATTTTATATTATAATTATAATTATATTTTATATTTAATTGCATATTTTATGTGCATATAAGGAAGAGTGGGCATGAAAGAGCCATTTTTTGTCAAAATATGAAAAAAAAATTTAATCTGATGTTAAACAAATATAATCGCTTTCTTACATTTAAGTGTACTCATTTATTTATAAGATCCATTTAACAGAAAAATAATATTTGGTTATTAACAAAGATTTAATCATTATTTCTTATAAACAAGAAATTCAGCTCTTTTAAAAAAATATAGTTTTGAAAAAATTATTATCTGTTTTGAAAGATTCAAATATTAAAATATATAATCTTTAATATAAATAAAATGAAAATTCTTTAACAAATATTATTTTTTTAGAAAATTTTTTAGAAAATTAATAAATATGTGAAAAATAGAAAATATAACATTTTTTTAATTAAAAATATTTATTGCAAAAGAAATGAAAATTTCCTTTATTGCCGTATGAAGTATGTGACCAGTCAGAGTACAATTTGCATTGATACCAGTCTTCATTACTCATAGAAAAATCTATTAAATTAATATGATAGATAATTGAAAAAGATAAAATATGGAAGTTAAGATGTGTCAAGTAACCTTCTTTTTTTTGAAAATTAAAATTTTGACAATTGTTCCACATTGTTCTAAGTTTGTTCTATATTGTTCCAAAGCGATACGTATTATCTTATTCCAAATCGTTCTCCAATAAAATGGAAAAAATGATGAATTTTTTGCTAGCCTCCCTTTTTTGAAAAATCAAACAATTTCTTCTTGCTATAGATTGTTCTAGTTGTTCCAAATATTGTTGTAAAAGGATAATTCCATATAACGAACGGAAATAGCAAAAAACAAAAAAAAACATTTTCTTGTACGGAATCTCTTTTTTTAATAATTGAACAATTCATTATCTATTCATCTCATTTGGTAAAAACTGTATTGAGAAAATCTAAGACATTGATGAAAGATGCACGACAAATATGATGGCAATTACAAAATTGATTCATTGAGATAAATTACCTGAACACAATGTTTTTTGCTCTGTGGTTAAGGTCTTCAATCTAAATATTTAAGATACTGATTACGATGAGTGTTTAGATATGTTAAATATTACATCTAATGTTTTCAATAACGCTATCGATGGAGATATTAATTCCGATAAAGTGAAAGATACTGTAGAAATGAATGATCTTCCTTTTACAAAACATTTAATGTCTTTGAAACGATATTATCGGAGCAAATGTAACTGGAGGAAAACCGAATGAAAACTATTGCCCTGTATACAACATCTAATGAATTATTTCGTGCCTTATTTCGGTCTGTGGTCAACTTTGGAAATATGCAAGTTTGGGATTTTGCGAGATAGTAATGCTGCTATATATATAAATTATCAAAAAATATTAAAACATTACATACCATATATGAGAACAAATCGAATATGCCAGTACCAAAATTTATTCAAAAACAGGCCGATTATGTCGAGACTCGCTTGTTGAAACGAAAATTCGACAGAAAATTAAAAAAAAATCAAAACATGAACAGCGTGATGAATTTGTAGAAAAGTATTGGCACCGAAAAAAGAATCACGAAAGTAATTCTTTTTTTAAATTATCTAAATTTATTTACAAATCGAAGACTAAGAGTGATCAAGAAAATGTTTTTGTTCCAATGAAGAGTAATCCAGCAAACTCGGTCCCCAATTCCGAAAAAAAATAGAAAGAAAATACTAAAATCAATGTTCCTTTTGTAATGGAAAAATCGACATCAAGTTACGAGTAGTGGTTTACTCGAGAAAAATTTTTCCCAAACAATGCGCAGTACCCACAAGACTTTTTAAATAAGACACAATAGGCAGATCTTTTATCGACAGAACCTGTCTCCAAACCTTACTTCCAGGTGATTAGATGATCAGGTAATAAATGAATCGTGATTATCACAAAAAGCAATTAATTAACATTTGCATTAATTAACAACACAAGCGACTACTTACATTTGATACCTTTTTTGCCCAAAGACTGCTAACAGGAAATCTTTATGAGCAACAATAATTGAGCTGAATATGTAAAAATATATATGACGATATGGTTTATACCTATTAATTTCCGAAATCACTGGTTGCTCGTGGTAATATTTAATTACAAACTTTTTCTTTATTTAGATTCGGTACATGGATAGCCACCACCACAATTTTTAAATCTATTATGCAACTTTATCAAAGACCATACCGTTTCTACGAACAACTCTTTAAAATGACAAGAATGGAATGTATATGCACCAACAGATACACTCCAAGTAACTAGTGACGATAACTGCGGAGTCCATATATGCATCTGGGCATATACGTATACAAGGGCAAATCAATAAGTACTCGTGTTTCAAAACAGGCGACGTTGCTGATGCAAGTTAGCATTACCATCGTGTACTACCATTTTTCAAACGATGCCAAAATTTCAGAGTGAAAATTCATGCAATAGTCTTGATTTGACAGCAATTCGTAGTGAATGTGTTTGATGTTTTCCGATACAATGGAAAAAGAGCAATATCGATCCGTGATTCGTTTCTTATTTTTAGATGGAATAACGTGCAAAGAAATAAAAACGAAGTTGGATGCCGTCTATGAAAACTCTTCACCCTCTATGACAACCGTCAGATATTGGTTCAATGAATTCAAACGTGATCGTTCGTCTGTTTTTGATGAGGAGCGTCCAGGCAGACGTAGTTACTGAGGAAATCATTGAAAAAGTTCACGACATGATTCTCGCCGAACGAAAGTGCATGAAGTAGCAGAGGCCATAGGTGTGTCGTACGGAACGGCATTTAATATTTTGCATGATAACTTGGGAATGAAAAAACTGTCGGCCCGATGGGTGCCGCGATTGCTTACGGTAAACAACAAGCGGATGCGGTTATCAATTTTAAAGCATGGTCGAATTGCGCTACGAATTGCTGCCGCATCCACCGTATTCTCCGGATTTAGCCTCCTGTGACTTCTTCTTGTTTCCATACTTGAAAAAATAGCTCGGTGAAAAGAAATTTACGTCGAATGAGGAGGTCATCGCCGAAAGCATTATTTTGCAGAGGCCTATTTTGCAGAGTTCGACAAATCGTATTTTTCTGAGGGATTAAAAAAATGGCAGAAGCGTTGGGAAAAATGTATCCTCCTAAAAGGGGATTACGTTGAAAAATAAAAAAAATTTTTGTGAAAAGCTTGCGTCTTCATTACGGATACTTATTGATTTGCCCTCGTATGTACTAGCTCATACACTACGAGGTCTGTTCAAAAACTATCGCGAATTTTATGTTTTTTCAAAAATTATTTATTTATTCATGAATATTTATTTTGTCCCCTTCAAAGTAATCCCCATCAGATATTATACACTTGTGCCAACGTTTTTTCCAATCCTCGAAACACTTCAAAAAATCATTTTTTGTGATCTTGTTCAGCTGCTCCTTCGATGCCGTCTTTATCTCCTCAATCGTAGCGTAGCGTCGTCCTTTCATGGGCCTCTTCAGTTTCAGGAACAAGAAAAAGTCACAGGGGGCCAGATCTGGGGAATACGGTGGCTGCGGCATCATCAATGTGTTGTTTTTGGCCAAAAATTCGCGCACAAGCAACGATGTGTGAGCAGGGGCGTTATCATGGTGCAAAAGCCAATTTCGCGGCGACCCGTCTCATGCCCAAATCATTGGTAAAAATCGAATGGCATGAGCCAATCGATATGTTTAGGTCCTCAGCAACTTCTCTAACGGTGATTCGACAATTGGCCAATACTATTTTCTTCACTTCATCAATGTTTTCGTCTGTTGTTGACGTGCTCGGGCGTCCAACACGCTCTTCGTCGTTCACATCTTCTCGGCCCTCTGAGAACATTTTGTACCACCAATAAACGTTGCTTCGGTCCAAGGTAGCTTCACCATATGCCACAGTCAACATTCGGAATACATCCGCGCACTTAATTTTGTTTTTCACACAAAATTTGATACAGATTCTTTGATCCATTTTTTGGAATAAGCAAAAATCGAAGACGAGCCAAAACACGTAATATATAAGTGAGAGACATGAGTACCAACATAACGCCACAAAAAAATCGAAAATCGAATATACGTAACCCGCGAAAATTCAAAATTCGCGATACTTTTTTAACAGACTTCGTATATTCGATGATAATAACATGATGGAAACACAAAAAGGCGAAGTTCTTATTACATTCAAAAGTAGCAAAAAGTGATGACGTGTGTAAATCTCGATTCTTGGTCCTTTCAGGAAACATATTATAATTATAAAAACTATTAAAAAATCAAAATTAAAACATAGATTCCAGATTAATCCAAAACCATCTGCAACCAACACGCGCATGCAAAACGGTAAGGCATGAAATTATATTAGGTACAATATACAAAAATCAATTACAAAACGCTTTAAAACACTATTAAAAAAAAAGTACAATAAATTAAAACATAAAAGTAAAAAAAAAAACAAAAAATTAAAAAATTGTTTTAAAATTAAAAAATATAAAAATAACAAAGAAACAAAAAGGGATTATATGCTCGTAACCTCCATGCGGTTGATCCTGGACAACGCTAAGAACGAGTAAAAATATACAATTACTGAACTGAAAGATCCGAAATTTATAAACGTTTCCTCTCGATGTTAAACCGCTGTCAATATTTTTGTCTAGAAGCGATCCTCGACTCGCTCATTCTCGTAGTTAAAAAATCGAGAAAAAATTGATAGAAGGCCGCTGTTCTAATCGGTACCAATCGATTGTGTATGATCTCCTTTATTGGAAAAAATCCTTCCGAACCCCATTACGAGGTGCCAAAGTACCCCTGTTAGTACTTTTATCGAGAAATCGCGCTTAATAAAAATATTATTTATAACTTTGTAATAATATAACTTATTTTATATTACTGACTCTATATTTTATTGAAGTGCGTAAATAATTTTTATATCATTTTAAACGATTCTCGTGCACGAGAATAAAAATTCCTGCCGCGGATCCGTGCCCGCTGCGTATTCGGCCCTGATCGGCGGCTGGTTACGACGGTCAGTTTCAGTGTCGTCGAAGACCACCAAGTAAAATCTGTCGAATGTCACTGAAGATTTTGGACCTTGACAATATATGTATCAAGATCATCAGAGATGTTGTTGTCAATGTTTACTCTATTTCATTTTTTTTTGCAATATTAAAAAAAATTTTTAAATCCAAATATTCCAAAAAATTATGAAAATTGATTGTAGAGTTTGAAAAATCTTCACGACAGTGACAACAAATGTTTTAACGAACACTATCATTTCTAATAGATCCTGCATACAGAACGCGGAAATACTTGCCGCGCAACAAAATGCGACGCGGTAAACAATTAGCTTACAACTCCTAACATATTCATTGGTTACCATGTCGCATTTTGCCGCGCCGTAAGTATTTCCGTTTCCAGTGAGCAGAAGCATAAATTATTGGAAATAATTAACAATATCATATAACGTATAATTGATTGTTTCCACATATGACAGCAATTCATTATTCAAAAGCCAAAATGTTTTTTAATGTCTGTAACAATGCTGCAAGATTTATAAAATCTTGCACCGTAATATGTGTTATATTGTATATTACAATTTATAATACCTACAATGTTGCAGTGACATTACAGTGCAATTTGCAATATTGCAACATTTCTGCAATGCTACTGCTAGTTTCTGTGTTATATGGAAAGGATATCAAACGGAAACGAAATTATACAGATTTGCTAACTAGGATAATGCTAAGCTAGAAGATAACGATCTATTCGACTTCGATCTCCATTTGTTTATAACTTAATATTTAATTTGACAAAAAGAGATTACATGGAAACGAAATTATACGCCGGTGTTTGTCAACTAACCTAGGAAATTATAATTTCACAAAGTGATCTAAAGAACCTCGACATTCATTTGTTTATATCTTAATATATAAAAATAGAGGAACAAACGGAAATAAAATTGTGTCTATGTTTATATAATACATTCTTCTTTCCGTCGTAAAATTACATTTTAGTATAAAAAAATATAATTACTGTTTAACAAAAGGAGATCAAATGGAAATAAAATAACTAAGAATTTGGATGCAAATGAAAAAAATGCAAATTGCATGCTGGTATTTGTTAATGCAAACGAAATTACATGCTGATATTTGTTAATACAAAATGCATGATATCAGTATCCTTTTAAATAAAGGTATAAAAAAAAACGCTAAGAATATGCATTTCGAATAGAATCTAAATGATAAGTTACGTATCTTTTTATCTTAACAAGTTAAAGGAAGGTATTAATCTTCGAGGGTTTCGCAACCACTTGGACATCGTTTAATTTCAATGTTTTCTTATGTATTTGTCTTCATAGAGACTGAAAATAATCATTATAATGACGCCTTAAAGAAACTTAAGGAAAAATTGATACATTGAAATAAAGTCCTTATTCGCATCATTATAAAATCACAATCAGTTATGCCTCAGTAATTTAGAAATTAATTCCAAATTGAATAAAATGCAAATAATATTGCACCATAAAACATTAATTAGATTATATTTTTCATTAGAACATTTGTTAAAAAAAAATAATAATCTTATGAAAAATATGAAAATTTGAAAATACGATAAAACATTAACTAGTGCTTTCCAACTAATCTTTTTTTTATCGTTTTATATTTTTAAATTCGATTTATATTGACTGTAATATTAATAATTGGCAACTAAAAAGTTTTTTATTTAAAAAATAACGATAAATGATGAGATACTCTCCTTCTTTTTATTCGGATTTGACGGGAATGTGGTAAAGTTACATTTTACATATTACATATTTACATATACATTTACATATATTTCTGACCAATCTAAGATGATTTTTTCTTTATGAAAATTTTCAAGCTTAGTTTTCAAATTATGCGAAGAAATAGTTAACGTATCACAGATCGCGTATAGGGGATGGGCAGGAGCGGTGCTTTACGCACACTGACCGCAAATTACGCACACTTTGATGCATTCACATGTTTATAAAAACACGTTTATTCTTTTCCCTCTACCACACTATCACTTTATCTTTCACATTAAATATGCTTATTTCATTAAATTATAAAATAAAAATAATGAAATTAAAATAAATATTGAACCCTTTGAATCGAATTGCATTTTAATTATTAGGTGTACAACTTTGCTTCCGCCGTTTTTTTTCCGAAATTCGAGGCTTTATTGTAAAAACTGGTTATATGATTCAAAGTATTGTCCATCGCTGATCATTATTTTCTCCCATCTTTCGAGCAGCGTACGAATCCCGCATCGAAAAAACTGGTCATTTTGAGGCGATCCACGAATCGATCCAATTTTTTACTTCTTCATAAGACCGGAAGTGCTGGCCAGGTCGTGTGCCATTGATCGAAACAAGTGATAGTCAGAGGGAGCAACGTCTGGAGAATACGGTGGGTGGGGTAACTTCCCATTTCAACGTTTCCAAGTATATCTTGAACACTTTTGCAACATGGGGTCGAGCAAGCAAAATCACTTTATCGTGTCCCTCGTTGCAGCCATTTGTCTTTCAATGCTCGGCTCAAACGCATCAATTGCGTTCGATACTCATCGCCTGTGATTGTTTCAGTCGGTTTTAACAGCTCATAATACACTACGCCGAGCTGGTCCCACCAAATACAGAGCATGACCTTGGAGCCGTGAATATTCGGTTTGGCCGTCGACGTGGAAGCATGGCCGGGAACTCCCAATGATTTTCTGCGCTTGGGGTTATCGTAATTAATCCATTTTTTGTCCCCAGTCACATTGCAGAAATCCCTTCCGAGTGCCTTTCAAGCAGCTGTTCACAAGCAAACAAACGCCGTTCAACATCTCTCAGCTTCAACTCGTACAGCACCCAATTTCCTTGCTTCTGAATCATTCCCATGACTTTGAGGCGTTTTGAAATAGCTTGTTGAGTCAATCACTCCCAATGATCGTGCCAATTCTTCTTGATTTTGACACGAGTCTTGATCAAGTAATGCCTTCAATTCTGCATCTTCGAAAACCTTCTGTCTTCCACCGCTATGCCGCTATGTCTTCGACGTCAAAATCACCATTCTTGAAGCATTGAAACCACTTACGACACTTCTTTCATTAATAACGGCCTCACCATAAGTGTTTGAGAGCATTCGATGAACCTCAGCCGCAGATTTCTTCATATTGAAGCAGAGAATTAAAACCTCCCGCAAATGACGAGAATTTGGCTCGTAAACTGACATTTTCAATCGAGAAAAACTTTATGATGCAGATACAAATCGATTAATGTTTCTATGGGATTATGTTGACAGATGCTCAAGTTTATTGTATGATGTTTATTCTATGATCTATTTATTTCGATCATCACTTACCGCTAAAGCCATCTATAGGATGGCTTTTTATAGGAAAACGGCGGAAGTTGTACACCTAGTACATTAATAAAATTGTTAAAAAAATGTCGTAAAAGAGCAAAATTAGACAATAATTACATGCGATAAACATTATAAAATTATTATTGACATACAAAACATAATTATTTCAGTACGTCGAATTCTAAGAGCGAATTCTTACAATTTGACGTACTGAAATTCTTGTTAAACTTGTAGAATTGTATGTTAATAGGCATTGTATGTTAATTGCATTCTAATACTTGTGGCACGCAATTATTGTTTAATTTTTCAATTTTACAAAAATTTCTTTAACAATTTTATTTGCGCTACGCACTCGTAATATTTATTACATACTTATGAGAAGTTTTATGAGAAACGCGATTGTGCATTAGTATTCAAAGAGTTATGAATGTTCAAAATAAAAATGTAAGCCAAATACACTTTAAAAAATTGTATTTGGCTTACATTTTACTTACTTATTATTATCTTATAAAATTGTTATTACTTTGTAGATGTTCAATGATTCCATTTTGCTTTAGCTTCTTGAAACAGGAGGACTAAATTTAGGTGCACCATAATAGTGCTTAACACAACTGTTTACTGTAGGTTTGTTCGCGTCGTATGCTGCAAATTAACCCAGAGAGCATTTGGATCACAGATGGCGGTTGGAGCATTCATGTGCTTCAATGTTCAGTAACACGAACGAATTTAAGACAATTGAGCATGTCACCTGGTCTAATCCGTGAGACCACTCGAATGGATTGGACATGTCTCGTTTCGTTTCGGATATTTTGTGTTTACCTCGATTATTTGAAAAGCATTTTTATACAAAATAAATGCGTTTTTAATAAATATAAAAGTTATATTATATTTTTATATTATATTATAATATATTATATTTTATTGTATTAATATTTTTTTTTAAATTTTTCTAATTTAATTTATTTATCCTTTTTATTTTATTTATTTATTTATTTTATTTTATTATTTTATTTTATTAACATTATATTTTATTGTTATATTATATTTTTATATTTTTATCAAAAACGCATTTATTAAATGCATTTTTATACAAAATGAATCTGAAATATTTTTTTCGATACGTTTTCAACCATTATATATGCGTGCGTAATATGCTCCACTACTACCTTCTAAGGTGAGGCAAATGGAGCGTGCTCTTAATTAATCATAGAATATGCTCTAATACGACGCGAATATTGGAGCGTTAGCCATGTTGGAGAGTGCGACGCAAACAAACCTAGAAATTCACTTCCATTACTCAAATATTAAATGTCTTATAGATATCAAGTCACACGTTTCCGTGATGAAATTCTTCTTTTATTAAATTTTGTCACGTTTCAATATATTGACACATTTTGATTACACTCACTTGATAATACGAGGAATTTATTAACTGATTTATCATGATTTATCATTCACTGATTAATCACTAACAATTACAAACGATTGATTATTTGACGATTGAAAATCACACAAAGTTTTAAAACACGTGTATAAGTTCATATACAACAACACAATATGTGTTACGTGTGGCAAGCAACTGACTGACTTTCTTGATTATGAGTGCAATGATTGCAGAACACAAAGCGCCTCAGTAATGCGTGAACTGCATTCATTGCATCCATAACCAAGAAAATCAGTTAGCTGCTTGCCGCACGTAACACATGTTGTATTGTTGAGTGCGGATACACGTGTTTTAAAGCTTTGTGTGATTTTCAATCGCCGAATAATCAATTGTTTGTGATTATTAGTGATTAATTGATAAACCGGTTAATAAATTCCTCGCGTTATCAAGTGAGTGTAATTGTACCAATATTTTGAAACGTGACAAAATTTATAAAAGAAGAATCTCATTGTGGAAACGTGTGACTAGATATCTACGTTCTTAAAAGACATTTAATATTTGAGTGATGGAAATGAATTACAGTAAACAGTTGTGTCAAGTATTATTATGGTGTATCCAAACTTATTCCTCCAACTGTTTCAAGAAGCTTGAGCAAAGTGGAATCATTGAACATTTACAACGTAATAACAACTCAGCAAACGCAGTTATATAACTGTTATATTGCTGTAATAAAACAGAATATAACAGTTATTGAAGCCTGACCAATTTCCCCCACCTCTTCCCCCACCTACAATTCTCTTCTTTCCTCCCACCACTCCAACAAGTAGCGTAATATAAAAGGAACAGCCTAGAGAAACAGTTCAGTATCAGGTTGCTCCTCGCTCTGACGAAGTGGCAAAGTTCACGAAACGTTGGCATTCCAAGAATGGATTTGGACACGAAGGAAACCCGCGAAACGCATAACCATTATATAGAATATAACAGGTAATATTGATTATATGTAACGTACATGTTAGTGTAATTTCCCACTCATTGCAAATTACAATTATATAAAATAGATATAACAATGTAATAAACGTTATATAACTGTTGCATAGTTACAGAATGATACAAAATGGTTATACATAACTGCTGATGGTTACATACATGCTGAAATGTTATATGATTATAATATAAATAATTTCAATGTTATGTAATTATTATATAATGAGTTATATTATATTTACATAATTTCATTTATATACTTTATTAGAGCGATCATACGTAAAATGACATAAGCTACATATAAGCAATGCATAAGATCACTGGATCAGCATCTTATATAAATCAATATAATATTGTATCTTTATGCTGGATGTCCAACGACCTTATGCTTATGCAGCTTATGTCGTTTCATGTATAATAACCCTTATGGACTTTCTGCAATAAGCTATTACTATGGTGGAAGGATTACATAATGTGTGCAGTTTGGCCAAACCACGCCTATTTTTATAAATACCGGCATGTTTCGCGTCGTGAAATTGGTACTGAATCTTTCCTTATTTGATACACTTTTTTTTATTGACATAATTTATAAAAAAAGAATCTTATAGTAGAAACATGTGACTAGATATATCTAGGTACTCAAAAGATATTTAATATTTGAGTGATGGAAGTGAATTACAATAAATAATTATGTCGAGCATTATTACGATGCATCCAAATTTATTCCTTCAATTGTTTTAAGAAACTAGATAAATGGAATCATTGAACGTCTACAATGTAAGAACAATTTTATAATTACGATAATAACATTTTAAAATGTATTTGGCTTACGTTTTTGTTTTAAAATAATTCTTTGAATGTTAAAAAGCACGATCGTGTTTCTCATAAAATTTCTCATAAATATGTAATAAACACTACCAGCGCGATAGATAAAATTGTTAAAGAAATTTTCGTAAAATTGAGAAATTATACAATAATTGCGTGGTATAAGTATTATAATGCTTATTGACATACAATTAAGCCTAACAAGTTTTTCGGTACGTCGAATTGTAAGAAACGCTCTTAGAATTCGACGTACTGAAATAATTGTATGATTCGTATACCAATAATAGTTTTATAGTGCTTATCGCACATAATTATTGTCTAATTTCACTCTTTTACATTTTTTAAACAATTTTATTAATGTAATTAAAATGCAACTCGATATTCAAAGAGTTCAATATTTATTTGAATTTCATCGTTCTATTTTATAATTTAATGAAATTAGCATATTTAAAGTATGTGAAAAACAAAAAGATAGTGTGGTAGAAGGAAAAAATAAGACGGAACGTGTTTTTATAAACGTGTGAATGCGTCCAGTCAGTGTGCGTCCCGTGCGTAAAGAGCCCACGTTTAACCGTGAGCGCCGCTCCTGCCCATCTCCTATACGCGACTCATGATACGCTAACTATTTCTTCTTGTAATTTGCAAACTAAGCTTCGGACAAAATTTTCGTAAAGGAAAAATCGTCTTAGAATTCGGTTGGGAATACGTCTCGTCAGAGACACTTGGATTGTTCTGAATCACCCTGTATATATGTAGGGTGTTTGATAAGTAACGATGAAACTCTGGCATAGAGGTAAAGCGGAATAAATTGAATCGAAAAGTCCTCTATCATTTTGCAATTTTTGCAATATTAACAAGATATCAATTAATAAAAATCACCATTATATCAAAATATTGGTTTTATTTATCATTATATCAGAATATTGGACATTATTACATAAATAATTTTTTATTCAAGTACTATCAACTTTACAGAAAAACAACAAAAGACAAAAATTGTTTACTTTTTTCTCATAAAGCTCTAAGAATTTTTTCAAAATTTTTTATCAACTTTCTAGTACTGCATTTTCTTATTGACAACTATTTTTCCAACATGAAAAAATACAGCACTAAAAAATTCCGAAAAAATTTTCAGAACTCTATGAAAAGGAAATAAACAATTTTTATCACTTGCTGTATAGTTTTTTTGTAAAGTTGATAGTATTTGAGTAAAAAATTATTGAAAACCAATATTCGGCGATATTTAGTAATTAATATCTTATTAACTATTGCGAAAATTGTATTGCGAGAGAATTGTCTCGTTATTTATCAAAATTTGTATTTATACATAAATATGTGTATAAATATGTAAATAGGAGATATAACTTTACCATTGTCGGTCCCAAGTTCAAATAAAAAAAAAAACGAGTGTATCTCATCATTGTTTTTTAAATAAAAGAACTTTTTCGTTGCCAATTAGCAATATATTACAATCCATTTAAATCGAATTTAAAAATACAAAATGATTCGTGAAGACGATTAGTTGGAAAACAATAAATAATGTACAATATTATCATATTTTAAAGTTGTCATATTTTTCATGAAATTATTTTAACTTTTTTATAACAAATGTCCTAATGAAAAATATAATGTAATTAATGTTTTTGTGGTGCAATATTACTCGCATTTAATTCAATATGGAATCAGTTTTTATATCGATGAAGCATAACTGACAGTGATTTTATAACGATGCGAATAAGGACTTTACTGACTTTATTTTAATATTAATTTTTCCTTAAATCTGGCGTTATTATAATGATTATTTTCAGTTTCTACGAAGAAAAATACATAAGAAAATATAGAAATAAAATGATCTCTTAGTGGTTGCGAAACTCTCGAAAATTGGTACTCTCCTTTTATCAAATTAAAAAGTAAAACCCAAGTGGTATCATCTTTATTATTTATTTAATAACTCTAATTATAATATATGCATCATTTATATAAAAGATTTGATATCAACAACTGGCGAGTTAAATTCCATAAAATTTTTCGTATAATTCATATAAAAGATTTTATATCAATCATTGAGGCTAAGTTAAATCCCATATCCAATAAATAATATTAATTCTAATGATATATGTATATTCATATATATGATGTATCAGCAACATGAAATATAAATACGATATAACATAGAAGTAACAACTCTATTTATACTATTATATAATATTATAATTATATAACTTTACTTTATACATATATATATATATAATACAATCGGATTACGAAACTATATATTAAATTGTTTCGTTATGTGTTATAATAAATAAACAGCATATATAACATTCATTACATATTATATAACAATTACTTCGTTGAGATTATATTAATATTATATAATTTAAATTATGGTTCTAACGTCGCGATCTCTACCCGCGACGTCGAGAAGCTCTGTGCCAGTCGAGCTTCGAGCTGTCAAGCGCGACAAAACGCAACACACGTGACAATTTGTACTTGAATCATAAGAATTTACGAACAAATGAATATTATTTGTGCTATAGAAGAATAATATTAGTGAATTTAGTCGCTTACATTACAAATTATATCAGTGCATTCTAAAAGCTGTTCCATGGAATTAGTGAAGTTAAATGTAAAAGTGATAATTGTTGAGTTTAATCTTTACATCTTCGATTTTGATTAAGTTTATTCAATGCGTTTTTGCACGAAATGAACGAATTCGGTAAATAAAGTATCGCTCTGCGTCGTAATGGAGATATTAATCGTTAAAGTGTAAACTATTTAGGTTAGAAAATTTTTGTCACATTGATGGCATAGAGATAAACAAGAGAACATGTAAGTGAGGTTATAATAAGTATTATCTGCTTCAGTATTACACAAATTCTTTGTTTTAAGAATAAATTCTCTGCTTTAAAAACACAATTTTTCTTCTTTAAAAATACAATTTTTATTTTAAACACCCTAGTAGCAAAGCCTGCGGAAACAGATTTTGAACAGGACTTACTACCAATATTTGATTGCAGAAAGCATTGCAATATAAATCATATCCAGAGTTTGTATTATCTGACATTGTCAGCAAATTACTGTCAGAAATATGAAGCATTTGCTGCTAGACATGCTTTGCATGATCCAGCAAATTGGTAGCAAAAAAATGAAAGTCCTGCATAACCTAACGGCAAATTGAGAGTAGATTGAGAGCAGAATATGAAGCAAATTCTATTTTTGCCACCATTTTGCTGGCATAATTTGTCAGCAGGCAAATATCGACAAATCTATAGCCAAAGGCGGACACAGATGATTATAGTTACGTAATCAAAGTCTGATCGAATTTGTTGCCAATTTAACCTCAAATTGTTAATGTTTTGCTATCAGGAATATATACAATTATTTTCTATATAATTTTTGTTTTTACAACAGAGAATTTGTTTGGATTATGGGTATTTGTTTGCTTTAAAAATAAATTCTCTGCTTTAAAAACAAATTCTCTACTGTACAAACAAAAATTATATTATATAAAAATAATTCCTATATAAATATTTTAAGACGAATTTGTGCGTTTTAAAACAGAATTTTTTTTAAGTAGAAAATTTGTGTTTAAAACAGTCTGAGAGAATTTGTGTAACCCTCAATGCCATATCGATGTAACAGATTTCCTCACCTGAATATCTGTCAACTTCAACAATTAATACCTCGGTTTGCGGAACAGAACGACACATTCTTCTGCCAGATTTATTCATTTCATGCAAAAACGTGTCGAATGAACCTAATTTTATCGGAAGTGAAGAGGTCGAACATAATTACCATAAAAATAAAATATATGAATATTACGATTAAATATTTCGAATACTCAATAATATTTATAAATATACATGTATTTATGTGCAAACTATGTATGAAATTTATAAATAAATAAATTAAAATCAATTATTATATATATCTTTTATATCCACGCAAAAACAATTTTTAGAGAATGTATTTTACACATGCGTTATAAAACCAGAATGTGATTGTTATGTTGCTATACATTATCCAAGGTCTGTGAATTAATTTTAAACGCAAGCAAACTATTCCATTTGTTTTCGCTTTAGAATTAATTCCAAGATCCTTTCTGGGAATAGTATGTGCAAAAAGCATTAAATTAAGCTAGGATAATGTATATAACAACATAACAGTCACATTCTAGTTTTATAATGATAACACAGCAAATTATTAGGTGTTGGAATTAATTCGTAGCGTTTTTTAATGAAAGAATGTTATTTATTTCACATGAGCATTAAAAAATACATTAATGAAAGTACTTTTAAAACTTATAAATACTTTGTAAAACGCTACGAATTAATTCCAACACCTAATATATTACTGTTATATGATTATTATAATATCTCAAGTTACATGTTATATTTATATTATATATGCTATGATTAGTGGGAAATTACAATTGACATGGACGTAGAATGTTATGTTTGCATTATTATATTCTCTGTTATATTTGTTATATGGAAGTAATATAATAGTAATATGTTTGTGTTTGCTGGGATCATTCACATAAAAAAATGACATTAACAAATAGCATCAAGTTAAATTCCATACTAACCACATCAAACAAAATAAAAAATATGATGAAATGCTGCGCTCCTTATATTCTTTCCTAAGTGGTTCTTATTTATGAATTTATGTATTTCCGCTGTGGTTTTCTGTCGGCAGAGATGCAAAATGCTCACTAATGAATAAGAGTAATTTCGCGTAAAATGGCGTAGAGAATGGCGTACTTCGTCACAAACTAAAAATTAAAAGTATTATACTTTGGCATAGAAACATGTACTTCAGGAAATGATTTTTTCGTGTAACTGCGTAGACTAGCGTAGTTTGGCATAATTATTTCTGTTGCCCAACTATCAGATTGTAGAGTGTAATTCTGCATAAAAAAGCGTAGAATGGCATATGTACTTACTTGAAATACTACGAAAAAATAAAAATTAGTGTTGTTCGGCATAGAAACACATAATTCAGGAAGTAATGATTATTAGTTACGCGTTCTTTGGCGTACTTTCTATGTCTAACTAGGTAAGACATTCCAAGTAAGCCATTTTACACTTTTTATGTAAAAACGCGTAGTTTGGCATAATTATTTTTGTGCTCAACTATCAGACTGTAGAGTTTGAAAAGAATATGAAAAACGTAGAATGGCATACTTTCTCGAAATACTATGAAAGAATAAAAATTAGTTGATGTAGTTTGGCATAGAACAGGAAGTAATGATTATTAGTTGCGCGTTGGCGTATTTTCTATGCCTAACTAGGTTCAAGTACGCCATTTTACATCTTCGCGTAACTTGGCATAGTTATTCCTACGTTTACCAACGCGATTTTACATAGAACGCTACAATCATAGAAGTAGATAGATGTACTTTTTAATGTACTTTGACATAAGAAATTTTTCTGTCAAGGTGCACGAAAAACTCAATAATGCACTTTATGTGCCGTAGGTGACTGCACCATTTCTTAACAGAAATCTATTCACCGTAGGTGACTGCACCAAGAAAGAATATCAAGTTATCTTTAAGGCTACATCAGTCACAATCAGTCAGAATGGCTTTTGGAGTGTCTCATGGCATGAATCTATATCATATATTATTTCAAACGACTGTAAAGTTGAAGTAAACATAGCTGCCACCTCGAATCAACATCTATGGCATGAATGTCTTGGTCACGTAAGTTTAAAGTCGCTTTTCAAGATGAACAAGAACTCCTGAATCTTGAATGAATCTCTCAAAACACTGAATTATTTTGTGAGCCATGTCAAATGGGAAAGCAGTACAGATGCTCGTTCAAGATTACAGAATCTAGAGACTAATGTCAGGAAAATTTATCCATATGAATGTGGACGGATTCATGTAAAATGAGTCAATAAGGAGATCGCGTTTCTATGTTATTTTTAAAGATGATGCATCAGGTTTTACACATATATACTTCCTTCGACACAAATCGGACGTCTTCGAGAAATTTAAAGAGTATTATGCTCTTGTAACGAACAAGTTCAATCGACCAATCAAGGCTATCAGAATGAATAATGGAAAAGAATATGTCAATAACAACATGAAATCCTTTTTGACGTCTTGAGGAATCCAGTTGGAATTGACAGCCTCTTATACGCCACAACATAATGGCTGTTCAGAAAGACATAGTAGAATACTAGAAGGCTCGTTACATGCTAAAAAACTACTACTTCGATTGTGGGCCGAGGCCCATGAACACACCCGTACATATATATAATCGAACTCCGTTATTTTACAAAGATGCTCGAACCCCATAAATATGGATCGGAAAACAGGCAAAGTTAGACTATTTCAAAACCTTTGAATGCGAAGCTTATGTCCATATATCAGAACAACAACAAAAAAAATGAGACACGAAATCAAAGAAAATGATATTCGTTGGATATCAAACAAAATCAGCCAATTATCGCCTCTATGATGTTAAAATAGGCACAATCAAAATAGCCCGTAATGTCACATTTAATGAGAAATGTGATCACACGGGTATTTCGAACGAAAATGAAATAACTCGTTACACCTCTGATCCAGGAAGAGAAAACAAAAATGATAAAGTTCAACAAAAGAAAACCGACATAGGAAATGTTGAGAAGTTAGAAGACGAAGAGACAATGAAAACACTACACGATGATATCGGCAATAATTCAAATAGAAAAAAAACCTCATCATAATCACAGAGATAGAGCGCTAATAAAGAAGCAGAAAAATACGAGGCAAATTTCACCGAACTGATCTGACGAAGAAACTGTACAGGACCAGACGCCAAAAAGTGAAAAGAAGCTATTAGAGAGGAACTTGATGCTCATCAAGTGTCAAGAATCACACTTGGTGACTGGAACCTCTATGCCACCTAATAGAACGATAGTCGGATGCAAATGGATCAGGGAAGGAATCATCAGATGGAAATCAGCCATGATACAAGGCTCGATTTTGTGCAAAAGATTTTATCCAAAAGGTCGGAAGAGAATATAAGGAAGTATTTGTTCCTGTAGTAAGGTATGAGTCAATCCATACAATCTATTACGGAAACTGAACATGACTTACAGATGGCACAATTTGACGTAAAGACCGACTTTCTTTATGAATTATTGATGAATTGAAAAGAAATACAGGGTTGGCCATATTCGACGGAAAGATGTTTTTTTTTCAATCATTGGAAATGTCGTTACTCGATCTAACATCTCTTTCCCATGATTGAAAAAAAAACATCTTTCCGTCGAATATGGCCAACCCTGTATATATGGATGTTCCGGAGGATCAGGTTTATACGTCGACGATGGTATGATATTTTTGGAAACAGAGGATGCGCTCAATACAGTTGCAAGGACATTTAAAAGTAGTTTTGATATTACTGTGTACAAAAACACTCATTGGGATTCAAATTGAGCATGATAAGGAGAATCACTGTATTTTCATGTATCAGAAGAATTATATTGAACGTATCCTCGTTTTAATATGAGGAAAGCAAAATCTGTGTGCCGATAGATCCTTATTCAATCGCCTCAATTATGAAAGATACCAAAAACGAAGAATATCCCTATCGTGAGACAAGTGGCTTTTTGATGTTTCCATCACGATTGAAACGTCCAGATATATAATAGCATTCGCCGTAAATGTTTTAAGCCATTATATCACATGCTATACTCATGCACATTGGAGCGCTGTTAACCGTATATTCAGATATCTTGCTGGAATCACTAAACTAGAGATTAGTTATAGAAAAACTATTGGGAGTACAAATTAGTTTGATCCGTTTTTTGTGTTCAAAAATGCATTTATTTCAAAACAAAATGAATGAACAGATTAATTAAAGTATTGTCCATCGCTGGCTACTACTTTTTCCCATCTCTCAGGCAATTTTCGAATTCCATCTCGAAAAAATGACTCGTCTTTGGAGGCGATCCAATTTTGGAGAAGTGAACCGGTAACTTGCCAAATCGTGCTGCATCCTTCGGAACAACCAATAATCAGAAGGAGCAATGTCCAGAGAATACGGCGGGTGCGGTAAAACATCCTATTTGAGCGTTTCCAAATATTTTTTTACGATTTTTGCGAAATGAAGCCGAGCGTTGTCATGAAGAAAAATAACTTTATCAGGTCTTTGCTCGTATTCCGGCCGTTTTTCTCGCAATGCACGGCTCAAACGAATCAATTG